>CAIGRO010124485.1:0-15576 GCA_903798355.1 Fraxinus baroniana
AATGAATGCATGTGATTTTCCATGTCTGTACAAATTAAAAATCCACACAAAGGCACAAAATTTTGTTATCCTCAGTGCGTAGTTTGAGCTGGACAAATCAAATGTAATGGTAAAAGTTCGAAAAAAATTATCCAGGTTATTGCTTGATGACTTCATGTTGGAAAATAAGTTACCTTTTTCAGTGTTCGGGTTTTTAACGAATAACACTGCACCAGAGCTGATTCTCACCATTTTGTACAAGTAAAAATCTGAATGCCACCAACTCCACTAGTGTAAAACAATTACTCATTTTCAACACGAAAAATCTCTCCTTTTTCCTCTTATAATAGCTTTAGCCCCTGTTTGGTGTACATTAAAATTTTCATTCTCATTCTTCTACTCATTTTTAATCATGCATTCTTCAATAAAATAATATTTTTCATCACATCAATAACTTTTTCATTTTTTTTCAACCACACATTCTTCATCAATCTACTATTTTAAAATACATTCTTTCAAAATAATGTGGCTAAAATACACCCTTAGTTGATAGCTTAAGCATGGACTAACGTAACATTTTCTATAACATGCCACATGGCACGTTTTTTGCTATACAATTAGATATATTGTTTTTGTAGAAGCTTCCAGTAGAAAATGATTTTAGTTCATAAATAAAATGTAAAAAAAAATAAAATAATCCTTTCCCTCAGCATATAAAAGGCAGATTGTGAGTTAACGTGATCCACAAGATTGCTTTATGTTCAAATAAATCCTTAGTGGAACGTGCAAGATGAGAAATGAGACGAACCGTCCAAACGCGTGAAATTGAGCAGCTCAAAAGGTCCAAAGACATCGGTACCATGAACTTTCCATCCACCAAACAAACCACGAATTCGTAGGACCTCACTCCTATTAAACAGCTTAATACTGTTGTTTCTGTATGCCGGAAAAATCTTCATATACATTCTCAGTCGAGGTACCTCTAGCCATGCAATTGAATCAATGTCTAACTGAGAAATACTCAAATCGAGATCATGAGTTATGCGATGCTTAAATTTATCAATATATGGCCCAAAATTTGTGAACTCAGGACTCTTTAAACGATATCCAACAAGCAAAGGAGCAGCACAGAAGCAGTGACCAGCTGAAGATGCTGGGGTAGGCTCATAAGGAGGTGGACATGATTGATGAAGGCAGATATTGGAACTTGTATGGGTCAACGTATCGTTAACCTCTTCCTTATAGGATCCACAGAACTGAATTAGGTTGCCTTTGGAGCATACAATGTTTCCTTGAAGGCTGAAAATGTTTATATTGATGAAAGAGGGGAAAAATATACTTCAATATCATAAGTTATAATGCTTAGATAAATTAGAACTTCCACTTTATATCTGAGGAAGTGTCCAATTCATAACGAAAAAAGTCACCACGGTTCAAAGTGATAATTGGACGAACCTAACAGTGACATTTGGGGGTAGGATAGGGCTGCCAGAAATATTTGAAAGCTCATTGTTCCTAAAATCCCTGCGATGTCAGAAAGCATAACTGCATAAGTGAGATAATAAATCAGAACACTTTATCTTGCCCTAGTGAACCATTAGTTTCAGTATGATGGAATTAATGNGAAAGCATAACTGCATAAGTGAGATAATAAATCAGAACACTTTGACATCTTGCCCTAGTCAACCATTAGTTTTAGTATAGGATGGAAACAATGGAACTCAGCTTCAACCTCAAATTCAGCCGAATCAGTGATAGTTATACTCCATTACCCCTGGGGGTGGGGGGATGGAGCAACACCCAAGCCTCGGGGAAATTAACATGATCAATAATAGGTAGGATAGGCATAATTATTTCCCTGTTTTATGTCTTACAAGATGAGTGAATCTGATTGATTGAGAGTTCTATCCTGCCATAAGGTAGATGGAACCGAACCACTTAATGAATTGTTTGCTAGTGACCTGCAGAAGAAATGAGAAGGATACAAATATTGTCAGTTCATCTCATACTTTGAGAAGGATCAAGATTAAGTATACCTTGGTCACTAACTGGACATGAGAATGAAGATTAACTTGGAACCTTCAAATTTAGAATTAAGTCATTTTCAGAACACCAAATTGATTAAGAAGTCCATCTTTGACCTACATTATTTTTTTCATTCTCATTCTTCTACTTATTTTTAACTATACATTCTTTGATAAAATAATATTTTTGATCACATCAATAACTTTTCCTTCTTTTTCAACCACATATTCCTCATCACATCACTTCAAAAAAAAATACATTCTCTCATTTTAATATGCACCAAACACACTAAGTCATTTTCAGAACACCAAATTGATTAAGAAGTCCAAGAATGCTCACAATTTCTGCAAATGAGGAAGCCTTGAAAAGCTTGCAGGAATAGTTCCACTAAGATTGTTGTTAGATAGATCGCTGCATATTTGAAATTAAGTATTAGTTCCAAAAGCAAAAGTCAAGTTTTTCAAGGTAAACCATATAATACCAGTTCCTATGCAATTCAAATTAAGAACCAAAACAGTCAGAAAATTGAGTCCTTACATAGTTGTCATATTCTCGGAAAGCACACCTGTCGGTATTATTCCACTAAGATTGTTTAGGCTCAAATCTCTGAATTGAGAATGATAATTAGAAGAAGAAATACCAGCTAAAGACCATACTATCTCAAAGGTTAAACACAAAATTATGAGGTCAATGTCCAGCATAGCTAAATTTACAGAGTATGGGCTTGTTTGGTGGAATGGACTATATTAAAATATCTAAGATATTTATCTATAGTCCAGTCCAGCTTGCCAAACATGCATCTAATGTGTAACGACTTACATATAATAAATATATGTTAGGTTGCTCCAGTGAGGAATTGACCCTTGCAAACTGCAATTCCTAAGACTCCTGATACAGCCAACAAAAGCGAACTGTAATAATAATTGACGTAAAAAATTATAATTGCGTATGTCTGCCTCCATCAATAGGACTTTAACTAAAATCTATTCTCAGCCTTCTAGTGCAGATGACTTGAATGGTGATTGTGAACTATCGATTATCTATACCTATAAATCTGTTTTGGAGAACAAATGTATAGTATATACTTACAACTTCAATAAGCTAGGTAAGTTTCCATAAGAAGGAGGTATTGTACTCCCCTCAAAGTTGTTGTTATCAAGTTGACTGGAGAAAAAAAATGTCAAATTTGAATGTTCAGAGATTTTTCCAGTAAATCCCCAGAAGAAATATTGACACTCTTACTTCATATAACAGTAAATAAAAGGAATAAAAACATAATATCAAGGAATGGACAAACATAAATGAATCTTATAATAGACGCAAGATACATACAGTATCGTTAAACATGGCATTTTGGAAAGTTCTGGTGGAAGATGTCCAGATAAGTTATTATTATCAAGCAACCTGCAGTGTATTAACTCTTTAACTAACATCAGAGGATTAGATGAGTGGAATCGATAAGAAAATCATGTTTCCAAGCGGTATTTCTCCACTTAGAGAATTATTACTCATGTGGCTGTTCACAGTACAAAGACATAAAATCAAAATGAAAAGATGATAATGAAAAAACTGAAAAATAAAATGATATTAGTCCAGAAATCAAGAGAACTCTTTACATGTGCTGAATCTTGGTCAAGTTAGCCAATGACTTTGGTATTGAACCAGATATTTGGTTCTCATCAATCTGCAACCTGTCCAACTTACGAAGATAACCAATCTCATCAGGCAAGGAACCTGTTAGTTTGTTTCCATTGAGAAGCCTGAAATCAGAAAAGAAAACCACAGGTAATGAAATCATAATATAGTGCACTTTTAGGTAACTTTATATCTCCAACAATATTTGGATAAATTCTTACTTTTAAGTATAAAAAGTTACTTCTCCTGAAAGTAACCTAGCTTAGTGTAAAATAAGAAACTTATTTACAACTTTCATCAATAAAAAGATTTATTCATGTTAAAACTTACTTATTTACTTATAAATAAAAGTTTTTAAGCTAAGACAAACATGCTTATACTATAAACAACATGTCAATATCCAAAAAAGAGACCATATTTTTTGCCAAATGATTCTGATTTAGTGCAATTCTTGATGCACTTCCAAGCATGGATTTACGAGAGCTTATCCATAAGCACTAGTCAAAAAATATACGAAGTAGAACGAGTGTTAATTTAGAAAAGGGAAGAGAGAATGAGCAAAGAGCTTTTTCAACTTACAACAATTCTAACGATTCAATCTTGCCTATCTCCCTTGGTATAGTCCCACTAATGTTGTTCCACATAAAATCCCTATTAAAGTGATTAACAAAAACAGTTATTGAAAAGCAAAGGAAAGCTACCATTCTGTAGAAGATGATTAATTGAAAAAACGTACAGAAATACTATTGAAAAAGAGCATAATGAAATACATCTTACTCACATTATCCTCATATAAGATAGATTGCCAAGTTCTGGAGATAATTTTCCAGATAGATTCATATTCAATAAATAACTGCCAGTAAAATTGCATGTTAACCAATTTTATGTCTATAAAACTGTAAGATAGAGCATAAAAGGAATTGAAATTATACATTTCTTCGACATGAAGATAATCATCATCTGGTTTAATATTATAGCAAAAAATTCCGGTCCAATTTGAAGTACATGGATCCCCTCCATTCCAGTTTCCAAGATGATGATATTGATCAGTCAAACTTTTTTTGATGTTTTCCAATGCTTTCACTGCAGGAAACATTTAAAACTTATCATGGTTTTATCAAGAATTAAAAGACACCATGTTTCTGGGTTCTTATGTTCGTGAAATTGAACAAAACTTATCTAAGTTTCTTTCATGATTTTGCACAGATTACAAGTGTTTCTGTCCTCTGCCAACAGATAATGATAGAATTTGAATACGAAGACGATATTGAAGAGAGAATGGAGAAGTTCAGAATAATGATATATTTTTATTATATTCAGGTTAATCCATTACCATAATGTCCAAATGACTATATTTGTTTTCATCTCTCTTAATATTATAATAACAATTCACCAACATTAGGTGAACGGATTAATGGACAAAATGAATTGCTCATAAAATTAGGTTGATCGTTTTCGTCTGGCTACTAAGATTGACTGAAGTGTTCAACTTAAACAATGAATTAAAGGGGGGGGGGGAATAGTTGTTATTTTACTCCTTTTTTTTTTGAAAGAAAAATAAAGATTCAAATGAAAATGAAATCAGTAAGTACTATACACAAAATAAAATCAAACGTTTAGATTAATAAGGAGACATAAATTGAAATCAAATCCAATTAACTCCAATCATCTTTCATCAAGAAGACAAACTCATTAATAGCAATCTACTTGCCATTGTCCGATCTAATATAGTATTGTATAGCATATACATTGGTTTGAATGCCTCAATTGAGGTTTGCTTCTCATTTAAATTAGGAATGGCAACGGGGCGGGTCGCCCATTCTCACCCCCGTCCCGTCGGATATTTTTGTTACCTTACCTCATCCTCATACTAGATTAAAGCGGGACGGGGCGGGGCAAATCTTTTGCCCCATTTATTTTTTCTTTTTATTTTTTATTTATTTTATTTTTTGCTTTTATTTTGTTTATGTCCTTAATTAGTAAATATTATTACTTTTTTACTAATTTGTTAAAAACAACTTATATTCTCTTTAAAAATGATGATAAATTTATTATTTTTCTTCTATAAAAAACTTAAATTTTAAATTAATTTTAAATGGGGTGGGTAGCAAGGCGAGGACTATATTACCCACACCAGCCCCATACCCACTTCGGGGTAATTACCCTCGCCCCATCCCCGTCCCTTTTACCCAAGACGGGTATCGGGTTGAACGGATTTTTTTGTCATCCCTAATGTAAAAAATAGAATTACAACCTCTAAATAGGGTAAATTATAATTATATATCTTATAATAATAACGGTTTAATTATGTACAATCAAATCTCTTAGATTAGGAAATACAATCAAATCTCCTATATTAAGAAATAAAATATATTTGGTCAATTCATTGAAATCGTCCTCAAATTGATATTGGACAATCAATAAGCATCAATTTGACAACCATAAATGGGTGGGAATGCGAGATAGAGTTTTGGTAAGACACCATCTGTTTGATTTTCGGTGGAGTTGTGAGGAAGATAAATCACATGGCAACCAAGCAAATCACAATTAGAATGTCAATCTACCTCAATATGCTTGATATGCTCATGAAAAATCAAATTACTAGCAATCTAAATAGTACCCATGTTGTTAACAAGAAGAGGACTAGGAGAAAATTGTGGAACACCAATTTTCCCAACAAGTCCCGAAGCCATACAATTCTAGAATGGGCTGACGACATGACCCAATATTTAGACTCAGTGGAAGATGCAAGTCTGCTTCTTACTTTTCGAAGAAACGCGTGCACCGCTAAGAAATATACACCATGTGGTGATGGAACGACGAGTATCAGAACAATCAAACCAATCCACGTCTTTAAATCCTACCAATTGAAAATAAGTTCCAAACGAAAAAACAAATAGCAATCCAAAATACCTCTAAGATAACTAAGATGACGACGACGAACAATAGCTAAACGGGTCTGACATGGAGTTTGCATATCCGAATTGATATGTTGGACAATGAAAGAGATATCGGGTCACGTAATGGTTAAATAATTTAAACTCCCTACTAGTTATCGATATATGGAGGATTAGGTAAGGGTTCGCCACTCTCCTGACACAGTTTCAAATTGATCTCCATATGAGCAAGAGTCTAATTGTTATCTAGAAGACCGTCAAAGGAGAGAAGCTCCTGGATATACTTGTGCTGATGCAAAAATGTGCCTTTAGAGGAATGTACCTCAAGTTTGAGAAATATTGAAGAGGACCAAGATCTTTAATATGAAACAAAGACTTGAGTTATTGTCGAAGCTGGTCAATTAGCTATAGATTATACCTTGTAACTACAATACCATCAACATATACAAATAGTATAACAATTCTAGTATCAATCATATGAAAGCAGATAAAAGAGTATGACTTTGAGTAAATGTGAAATCCAAAATGGTAGTATGAAATTTCTCAAACCATGCCCACGATGCCTATTTCAAACCATAGCGAGACTGCTTTAAGTGACAAACCTCAATAGAAGAATCAGAAAAAAAAAAATGTTGGATGAGCCATAAAGATTTCTTCCTTCAGATCACAGTGTAAAAATGCATTACTCACATCCATTTGCCAAAGTGACCATCCTTTTGAGGCGGCAATGGCTATAACAATGTAGACAATTGTCATTTTGTGGCCACATATTGCTCATAATCGAAATCTATTCTTATCGATATTTGTGTGCTACTAGACGAGCTTTATACCTATTAAGTCACTCGTAATGCAACTAGATGGTGTAAACCCATTTTCACCCAATGAGCTTAATCTAAAAAAAATGGAATGATGTCCCAAGTGTGATTATCCTAACGAGCCTAAAGTTCATCTTGTATAGCTCTACAGCCAATACTTTTAAGTAGAATCCTAAAAGTAAGACTTAGGCATAGAGGTAATTTTAAGAATAACTTGAAAAACAAAATGAAAGAACTCATATCTATTGGAGGTCATGAAACTCGAGTAGATTAATGAAGCTCATGTAAAATGGGATCAAACTTCAGTTCAGATATAAGAGTAAATCGGGTGAGACGTCGTTAATAGATAATACCAACTTAAAATGATTAACGGGACATATCATCAAAGGAAGGGAGCAAGGTAGACAAAAAAAAAAGGAACAGTCCAATCTGTATCACTAAATCTCACCAATTGAAAATAAATTTCAAATGAAAAAACAAACCGTAGTCAAAGGTACCTTTAAGATAGCGAAAAAGACGACAAAAAACAGATCAATGTGTTTGGCAAGGAGCTTGCATAAATTGATTGATCTATTGGACAACAAAAGAGATATCAGGTCAGGTAACGATCAAATAATTCAAACTCCCTACTAGCTACCAATACATCGAGGGATGAGGTAAAGGTCTCCATTTTCCTGACATAGTTTCAAATTGATCTCCTCTTGGGTATACTTACATTGATGCAAAAACGCACCTTTATGGCAATGCACCTCAAGTCCGAGAAATACTGAACAGGACCAAGATCGTTCATATTAGACGAAGATTTGAGTTATTGTTGAAGCTAGTTAATTAGCTGTAGATTAGACTGTGTAATCACAATATCATCGACGTATACAAGTAGTATAACAATTCCAATAGTAGTCGTGCGAAAGAAGAAAAAAGAGTCATACTGACTTTGAGTAAATATGAAATTCGAAACAGTAGTACAAAATTTCAAACCATAGAGAAACTGCTTTAAGTGATAAACCTCAACTAAAGAATTAGAAAACATATTGGAGGAGGAGTCATAAAGGTTTCTTCCTTTAGATGACCACGTAAAATTGCATTATTCACATCCATATGCCGAAATAACCATCCTTTCGCTGCAACAATGGCTATAACAATGTGGACAGTAGTCATTTTTGCTACTGGAACAAATATTTCCTCGTAATCAAGATATATTCTTGTCAATTTTCAAGTGCTACCAGATTAAATTTATACCTATCAAGTCATCCACAACACAACTAGATGGTATAAACCCATTTGCACAAAATAAGTTTAATCTCCGCAAGATAAGGAATGTGTCCCCAAGTGTGATAATCTTGAAGAGCCTAAAGTTCATCTTGTATAGCCAATACTCTTAAGTAGAATCCTGAAAGTAAGACTTAGGTACATAGGTAATTTTAAGAATAGCTTGAAGAATGGTAAGAGGACATATCATCAAAGGAAGGGAGCAAAGTAGACGAGGCGGAAAGAAATATTAATTTTCTATGATAACTACATTTCAAGATATATAAAACTTGTTAGAATCTGACTCATAGCACATATACCCTTTATGGGAATTATTATAACAAAGAAAAACACATTTAACAGCTTGAGCAATAAGTTTGTAACGTTTAGTGAGAGGTAAGTGAATAAAACAAGTGCAGCCAAAAATATGCAGGGAGTTATAGTTACGAGGAACATTAAACAAAAGAAAATATGGGGATTCAAGATGTAAGTAGGTGAAAGCACACGATTAATCAAATACGCTGTAGATAATACTTCGACACAAAATCTAGAAAGGACGGTAAATTCAAGTATAAAGGTTTGAACAACATCTAAAAGATATTGATTCTTACGCTTAGAAACCCTATGCTGTTAAGGAATGTAAGAATACGAACGCTAAGGAAGAATGCCTCTTTGTTCTAGAAAAGATGAAAATCTATAGACATATGATAGACCCCTTAGTTAACAGGGGTACTATGGGGAATTCGTGTGAGTGATAAAGTATGTTAATAAATATGAGAGCAAGGAAAGGGTTAATTCATTCAAGTATTTAGGTCTTATTTGAAAAGCCATCTTTTCCATGTTGCTTTTGGCATGTTTGACAGCCACTTTTTTCCAATGAATTTTTTTTTTCCCACCCCACGTGCCCATTTTCTTGTTTTTGGCTGAAAAGGTTTTCCCACCTTTTTGTGGGAGAATTATTTTCTAGGTTGCTGAATTTTTTTCTATTTTTTTCTATTTTTTTTTTTGGCAATGGAAACAAATGTCATATCCAATGGTAAAAAAAAAATCACTTTAATGAACAATTTTCATGTAGAACAAAGTCAAACGAATACTAAATTTTGATGAAAAAAATGATTTTGTCGAAAAAATTATCACTTTAATAGACACTTTTCATGTAAAACAAAGCCAAACGAATAGAAAATTTAAAAATTTTCCAGGTAAAAAATTATACCAATCAAACACACTTAATTAACAATTCCCTGCAAAATATTTTCTAGGCAATTACTTTCCCTTGAAATCATTTTCTTTCCACCCATTTTCCACCCTTGCAATCAAACAGACCCTTAGAATTTAGTGAATAATGGCCTTGGCCTCTCAAATACCATGGGTTATTGCTCTTTACATTTCTATTTAGATACTCAATACATAAATAGTTTGCTTGTCCATCCAGTGAATACAAAGTGATCATTACAAAAAAACTCAGCCTACTAATTTCTAATACATAGGTGTGGCCTGACACTTTCAAATGGTTTGTATCTCTACAACAAGAAACTTCAATCAGTTGAGCGACAGTAAAGGAAATCCACTTGTAATAGCGGTGGTATCTATTTCAGCAGTGAACCAGTTAGCTTCAGCCAAGGCCTCAGCACATTAATAGATCAAAATCTAAGTAGTAACACGGTTCCAATACAGCAGCAAGATTGGAGAAACTATAAAATTGGTACCAGAACACTCGATTCTCGGACAAATGGAAACTAATTTCAACAGAGAATTAGAAGAGAAATGGAGCTTGATATTGAGTCAGTTTGAGAAGATGCTAATGCAACAGAAAGGAAGTCGAGAAGATAGTTCGAGGCTAGATTTATAAGGCCGACTAAATATATCAATAATCTAGGGAGAAAATACTAATTGGTAGGTGTCGGAAGCGGAGAAAATAGAGGTTGCCATAGCTTGTTTTAACGTCGAAACATGGAATGAGTATGAACAGTTAAATCGACTATAACCGGTGCTTACGTAGGATGAATTGAAGAATTGGATGTTGACTCAATTTCACATAAATGGTGAAGAATTGCCAAGGGACAGCACACGAGTGTGGTATACTGGGAGACTTCAATTGCTGAACATCGGGGTCAATTGGAGGAGGTTACGTCGTCGCCGCCGTCATCACCATCACCGTCGCCATCGCCAATGCCGAAGAAGATATCAGAGTAGGATTTGGAAGGAATCTCTATGAAATTGCTGAAGCAGGATAAGAGCAACGAATGGGAATTATTGGTTTTAATGGAATTAGACTTGGGAAGGGAAAGGACCAAAAGGATTGAAGACAAGAATAAGATGAAGCATGATCATTTAAACTTTGTCCCATCTAGATCTAAAATTAGAGTGTGTTTGGTATAGATTAAAATTTGATTAAAATTAAAAATCTAGCCGTTATTGTTGACCTTTATTAGACGAGTGGGACTCAATAAGGACTACATTTTCAATTTTAATTGGATTTTGAGCTCTCCCAAACAGGCTCTTAATATAGATAACCCAAGCCCACAATTTCCCTTTTTCCCTGTCCACACTCGTAGCCCAATTTTACAGACACCACATCCAACCAACTCGATCAACACCAAAGCCAAATCAACCTACAATTTTCGTCTGACGACAACAAATAAAGGAGCTCCTCCGTTCAAGAAATTGATGGATGACAAGCCACGGATGAACAAAGACAAGGGGCTTTTTTTGTGATGAGAATCGCATACCAAATCATAGATGCTACAATACTCAGCTGTATGTATTGTTGGTTACTGGTAAAGGGAAGGAAGTGGGACTCGTAGAGGTGGAAGAAAAAGAGGATCAATTAGAGGTTTTAGAAGAAGATGAAGAAGAAAATGATGTGGGTGAATTGATTGAGTTCTCACTCAATTGTACGAAAGGATTGACTATATCAAAAACAATGAAAATTAAGGGGTCGGTTTTGGGAAAGGCAATGGTGGTCCTAATTGGAGCGATCAAAATTTTTATTTCGGATCGCCGAATTAAAAAATTGGACACTATGTGGATAGGGGCAACAAGATATGAAGTTACCTTGGATACTATACTTATAATAGTCACTCGATTGAGTAAGTTAGTCCATTTCAAATGGCGAAATCATCCCTTTTTCGCGGTGACTATGATTGATGTTTTTGCATAGGAAATTGTATGGTCGTATGATGAATTCATAACCTTTCACCTTGAGGATAAGGTGAATTTTGGTGGGCAAGTTGTTAGGTTTTAGTTGATTTTATGCTTGGCAAATTCAGTGAACAAAATGACTTAAATTGATAGATTGTAAAAGTTCAAGGAGTAAGGTACAATTTGTTTAAAATTTAGTTAAACAGGTATAGGGTTTCGAGTTTGGAACAAGGAGGAAAACGGCACAAATTTTCGCTAAACTGTCACCAAGGGTTGGCTCGAGCTTCAAAAATAGAAACTACATCGCTAGACTGTCGCCCCTCCTTCACTCGAGCAATAGCCCGTCGGTCGACCGTCATTGAGCTCTCGCTCGAGCGATGGGGTTATACAAGAATATTCTATTTCGCATTTTAAATGATTTTTCCTAGCCCAACTTTTTTCTGCCCAACCAATAAATATTCTAAAGCCATAGAACGAGATTTCTCGAGGTTGAACATTGAGCAAACATTGTGCTTTCATATTCTCTTCATCTTTGAAGCTTTCAACCTTCATGATTTTTTGATATACTGTTCTTGGTGGTAAAAAACATCAGATTCCAAATCCAAATACCAACCACTACTTCCCACATATCTGTCAGAGTTGCTGATGATCTAGGAAGGTAACTGGAGTTTCAATTGGTGAAGAACGGGCTATTTTTAGGGTTCCACAAGAGATAAGCGATTCTACAAAACTAAGAGTTGCTGCAGGAGGGTAGAATCTAGAAGAACTTTGGAAGTTGCAGCTGGAATTGGTGCAGAAGTACAGAGTTCAGGAGAGCTGTTGAAATTACAGTCACAAGATCAGATAGTACGTGTCGTCGTTTAGTCTGATGGACTGTAAGTCACGAATAGTTTATAGTGGATTGTTGACTGGCAAAGTGCACAGAATTTTTACTCAGTTGGAATTTCTCCGTGATCATTTTGAATTAAAACGTCATTTTTCTTGTCAAAATCGTTCAACTCACTCAAAATCTTTGCATTGCCCACACTTTAATAACTCAATATCACTTCATTGAGGGATGATTTCATTAAAACAACGAGATTCAAAGGTAAATTGCTCAAAATAAAATTTTTACTCATTTTCGCAATTCATTCATGATTTTTCACGCATTGAGCATTCTTGTTTGTGCTTTGAGTAGTGCATTACATGTTTTGATTATTGGCTACACTTGTTATCAATTGTTGAATGGTTTTTCGACAAAAATCGGTGTTGAGGATCATTTTGTGTGTGATTTTTATTGTTTCTAATATGTGGTTCACTATAGTTCATCGTTTCATGTCATCAATCGATGGAGTTTGATTTTGGTTGCTTGGTTTGTGATTGTAGCATTGTTAAGCGGTGGTTAACGTTTTGATTTTGGAGTTTGAGGATGTGGTTGGTGACTTGAGTGAACTTGGAATAGGATTTTAATGTTCAAAGTCGAGGTTGGTCAATTGTTTGGTTGAGTTTGGGATGTTGGAATGGACTATTGTTGGTGTTGGCTTATTGTTTAGGAGTTTGCATTGTATTGGTTGTGCTTGGGTATGCTTGGATAGGCATCACATGGTGACTTCACGTCATGAGCCACGTCATGGCGTCGTGTCACTACATCGTGACATCACGTCCATGTATCTAGACATCATGGTACGTGTCATGCCTTCATGTCCCTTACGTCTAGGCATCACTGCATGTCGTCATACATTCTTGTTAGGGCACGTTGCATGTTCATATACTTGTCTCGTTTTGCATGCATTCATGCATGCCATGCAAATCATGAGTTCATTTCTCTTATATCGAGGTTTTATTGATTTTTTTATTCAATTCTTTCAGATGCCGCCTAAGAGAGTACGCACTATTCCATCTACTCCTAGTACTTCGACCTTATTTAGTCGAACTAGGTTCGTTTTTGCTGTAGCCCAAGATATTTTTGGGCCACAGTTCTTATCACGCCCCGTCGTTTTTGAGCGCGAGGTCAATTTCTTACTTGTCCTCCAACCTCGCTACCAATTTCACTTTTCGGGATTGGGAACCTCTACTTGTTGACTTGTCACCTCCGCCGAGTCTTCTTGTTCAAGAGTTTTACGCTAACAATCATGATGCTAGCGACTCTTCTTTTTGGGTTTTTCTTCGAGGTCGGGTAGTTAAGATTACTCCGGACATTATATCGAGTCTTCTTCACATTTCGAGGGTCGTCCACCCCTTGTTTCCATATCTTGTTCTCGATTTACTTCATTTGGACACCTTAGTCTGTTCTACGAAATACATCGATGGAGGGTTGTCCAGGTACGATGCGCACTAGATCACTACCACTGACCGCCGATTCTATTGCGCATTGTGTGCACGAATCTTTGGTCAGTTTTCCACACTTTTTCATTACCGATTGAGAAAGCTCGTTTCTTTTACGCCCAACTGCATGGTGATTCTATTGATCTTTCCACTTTCATATGCCAGCAGATCTTAAGGGCTTTTAGTACGATGGGTAAGGGGGATAGGCTACCTTATTCTTGCCTTATTCATAGGTTAGTCACTTCCTTATAAGCTAGTTTTCCTGAGGGGAGACCGAGGTGAGTTTTTTGATCGATTGGTCATACCACCATCGCCCAGAGTCGGTCTCATGCTTCTTTCGAGATAGCACAGCCAGTTGACCCGATCGAACCGACTAATCCCATTGATGATCTGATCTCTTTTAGCCCGATCTCTTTTGACCCTTCCGATTTTCCTTCGGTTCCTCCTCCTCATCCCGTGTCTGCTCTTTCCGCGTCTACTCTCATCGACCCGTTAGTTGCTCTTTTAGGACAGATGACTGTGTTCATCGAGCAGCAAGCTCGTATGATGGCATAGATCACACAGCTGCGTACGACAGGTGATCAACTCACTGTCGATGTTGCTTCACTTCGGGGTGCTGTTGGATACGTACAGCATGGACTTCGATGGATACGACGTCAGTAGGATAACGATGAGGCATCTGAGGAGAGGAAAGATTTCGATGATGCCGATGATGTTGCTGGTACTATATAGATTTAGGCTTACCCTTTGTCATTGTGTGACAAAAAAGGGAAATAGATATTTTTGTGCAGATTTTGGAGTCTGTATCTAGATTTTTGGATGTATGATTATTCTAAAATATGGATGTAATTAATGTTTTGTTATATATAAAATTGATATCATTGTTTCAAATTGACTTGCATTTTATGTTTTGCATTTTATGTCTAAAGGGTCGTTGGGGTGAGAAATAGACACATTTACAAATTGATATCATTTTATGTTTGAGGGGTCGTTGGGGTGAGATATAGAACATTTACCTACTACTTAAACACATTGAGAGTTTGTAATTAGGGGGAGCACATGCATATTTGTTTGATTTCAGTTTCGCTAAATTAAGTTTTTGATATTTTTATAGTGTTAATGTTTCTTTTTGGTATATTGAGTTGCATTGATACTATTTCTTAGTTTAGCTTGTAATATAACTGAGAAAATATGTTTTATGAGTTACGGTTGCTTAAATGACTTTTTACACTTAACTGTTTAAATTACGCTCATTATTGATCCTGTTTTCCGCACATTTTAAACTGGGTGTTTGAGTTGTCTATTTCAGGAAACAAGTACTAAAGATTTCGTTCAAGACGTGTTTTGTTTTAGTTTGAGTCATTATATTGAGTCTGTAATATTTTATTTGATTATTGTCTTGAGATAGATTATAGTTTTGTCACATAATGTCAAAGGGGGAGTTTGTTAGGTTTTAGTTGATTTTGTAATTGACAAATTCTGTGAACAAAAGGACTTAAATTGATAGTGTGTAAAATTCAAGGAATAATGTG
>CAIGRO010124486.1:0-11620 GCA_903798355.1 Fraxinus baroniana
GTTCCTAGAATTTGGGGCGTTACACGCGTTCCTTTGAATTGAGTGAAAAGGTGTTTTGGCGAACTTTAATTCAACACATACTTCACATTTATGATTAGGATCAATATTAAGCGTCGAAATTAAACTTTGATTCACAAGTTTGTACATAGATTTGTAATTGATGTGTCCTAATCAACTATGCCATAAAAAAGACAACTCAAGTATATTAGTAGAATTCAAAGTTTTATTCATAATGCTTAGTCTTGCTACAATTGTAAGAACGTTCATTTTGAACATTCCATCACATAGATATCATTTACAAACATACATTTCATTCTTAGTGAGTATAAATTTATCGGATATGAATACAAGTTTAAAGTCATTTTTGCTAAGTAGAGACCCCGAATACAAGATTCTTACGAATGGTGGCACATGTAAGACATCGTTGAAGACGAGATCTTTACCTGATGTCATCTTCAAAGTAACTTTTCCCTATCCTTCAACTTTAGAACTTGCAGAATTTCCTATGAAGAATTGTTCTCCATTTAATTCTTTGTAGTTAGAGAATATAGTCTTGTCTGCACAAATCTGTCGGGTAGCACTGGAATCAACCCACCATTTCCTTGAATTCCCAACATTGTTACATTCAGAAACAATTGCTGAAAGATTCAACTCTTGTATCCTTTAGAAATGATGTCTTTTCCAACCAATTTGCTTGTACATTCTTCTTAGGCTTTCGATATTCATCAGACCGATGTTTAGCTTTTCCACAATTATAACATTTGCCTTTAAACTTTTTGGTATTCTTAGAGTTGTCTCTTTTTTTGTACAACACCGTAGATCTTACATTTCTTGTTGACGACCTTTGAACTAGTTTTAACAAAAATTACTCCAAGTTGAACAATAGATTTCCTTTCGATGTTTCTAGTGTCTTCCTATATCCTCACACGAACTATCAATTCCCTCCAAATTCATCTCCTTACATTTGTACTTGAGATAGTTTTTGAAATCTCTCCACATAGGAGAGTGTCTCTCAATGATGGCTGCAACTTGGAAGGACTCACTCAATTCCATCTTTTCAGCATGTATATCATGAAGCAGAACGTGAAGTTCTTTTACTTGACTTATTACGGTTTTGGAGTCTGCCATTTTGTAGTTCAAAAACTTGCCAACAATGAATTTCTTTGTTCCGACATTCTCAGTCTTGTACTTCTTTTCCAACGAATCCCTTAGATCCTTGTCCAAGTCCTTCGAAACTATACACTCCATAAAGTGTATTGTCCAATCCATTTAGGATGTAATTTTTGTGGAGGAAATCAAAATGCTTCTATGCATCCAATCTAATAATTGACTCACGATTATTTTTCTCCTTCTTGTACAACAGAGGCCCTTTCTTTTAGAAATTTGTCAAATTCTAAATAGTAAGATAAAACATCTTTTGTTGTCATCTTTTAAAATCCACACCTACAATTTTTTTCGATTTTTCCCATGTGGAATGTGAGAGTTTGATATAGGTGTGGCTAAAAGGAGAACACATGGTTTGTACCATTTGTTGCTTGACTTGAGTAATCTCAACATGACTCATTTATGTTATAAACAGAAGTTCAACGTACAAAATAATGGAAGTAAGGAACACAAGTGCTTATTTCAAAGATGAAGAGGGATGTCAAACAACAACCACAAACAAACGAATATTGTCTTAAGAATTGTTGGAGCGTTAGTATATGTAAATGGTTGTTTAACAAAGAAAATATTTAATTCGCAGCAGCACAATTAAATTCGAGGAAAAAAGAAAATAAAGAAAGTAAGGAAAAAGAATATAAAGTGAAGATTGAAATCCGTGACAAGTGAGAATAGTTTTTCTTAAGCCCCACAACGGTGCTAACGGAATACGGCACTTGTCTCCTAAGATACAACATATACAACTTGTGATAGAAGCACTTCAAACCACAAGCAATAACGAACTTGGAACGAAAAATTCCCCTCTACAAGAAAATAGTTTTGGAATGACATTTGGAGAGTATTTTACAAGAGTTTTGATGTAATGATCAATACAAAAATGATAGGGGATGCATAATGGACGTCTAAAGGGTCCTATATATATAAGAGGAAGGGTTGTCAGTGGATGGTCCTGTCCCAAACTTAGCAACCTTCACGAAGGGAAGCATCACTTGCTATCACTCTAGCGGTAGTGACACATTTTCATTAGAGCATCTCTCGCTCGCCTGTTCCTCGAGCGATAGACTAGCTATGGAGTTAGCCATTTTTCTAGCCCATATTTCCTTTTTTCTATCCAACTTTGGACCGCAATTTCTCATTCATTCAAAATTAGCTTTGAGATTCCAAATATACCACGACGATCTACTCGACAAGTAGAACAAGTTAGTCGATTTATATTCATAATTTGACTATTGAATCAAGTCCGAATATTTGAGCAAAGTTGACACAAAAGTTACTTTTCCATACTTCACTAAATTTATTTTTATTCCTAAACCACTCCAACATTTTTTGGGTGTTGGGTGCAAGGTTTTGCCCTTTTTTTTTTTGCATATTTTCATTCATTTCATTCTACCTGTGTTTCATTTTTCTTCTTTTGTTTCAGTGCCTTAGTTCTTGGTGAAATCCAAACTTTTTTTTTCAATTTTTTTTTTATTACAGTTAGCTTTCTATTTTGTTTGTTTTTATACATGATTCTAAAAATTTTAGATATTTCTTGCGCTGGAGTTGTTTTTTTTATTTTGCGATGGTATGAATTTCAACTTATTCTAGGTGTTTTGTTCTGAAATTGAAGCTTTTTTTTTTTTGGACAGTTTTGGCATGCATTGGAAGTTACTTATGTTGGCACTAATAAAGCAAAGGAAACTAAAATTAATCTTTGGTTAAAGAATTTGAAAATTTCTTTATGAAACAAGATGAACTTACTGTTGATATGATTACTCGCTTTACCGATATTGTTAATGGCCTCAAAGGTTTGATAAAAAAATTTAGTATTGGTGAACTTGTAAGTAAAATGCTTAGGTCACATCGAAAGAATGGAGCTCATTAAAGATATTGCTAGAAAATACCAAAGATATCAACTCATGTCATTTGTAAGAATTTTATGGAACATTGATGACATATGAACTCAACAACATCGAGACTAAGGAGAAAACGAGGAAAAGTAAAGAGTAATTGAAGGAGAAATCAATAATCGAAGAAGGAACTACAAGTGAAAATATAAGTGATGAAGAGCTTGATGATCTAGTCATTCTTGTCAAAAAATAAAGAGGTTTTTGAAATAATTGGAGATTTCAAAAGAAAGAAGAAAAGGGTGAAGAAAGAAGCAAGAAAATTATTTGTATGATTGTGACAAACCCAAAAGAATCAAGTGCCCAAACAAGAAGAGAACCATCAAGAAAAATGTACTTCTAGCACCATGGGATGAAAGTGACGATAATGATCGTGATGAAAATGACAGTCAAGAAGAAATTGCCAACATGTGCTTCATGGCAATCGAAGATGAGGAAACTCTATTGAAAAATATTCGTATGCTGATTTTATCTACCTCCTATGATGAAATTCTTGAAGATTTTGAAAAGCTTGCTCTAAATCACTCTATTCTTAAAAAGAAGCACTACTTGTTGAAAAATGAAATGAATAAAATTTTAGAAATTGAAAATGAAAATGTTAATTATGACTAAAGCAAATTCTTCCCTGAAAGAAAAAGTTGAAAACTTGACTAATATTATTTATAAATTTACTCAAGGTAAGAAAATTTTTGATTTAGTATTTGGTGATCAAAAATGAGTTTTTGATAAAGGAATAATTGGATATAAACCATTTTTAAAATAAAAATCTTTCAAAAATCTATTTGTCAAAGCTTCAAACACTCTTCTTCAAAAACTACATGTAACTTTTGCTATAAAGATAAACATATTGCATATAATTGTCTAACGAAAAAGAGGCTACACTTTGAAAGTAAAAACAAGTGGATTCGAGAATTCACTAAAACTAACTGCCAAGGACCCAAACTTGTATCGGTACCAAAGATCAAAAATTAAATTATTTTTGTAGGAACTAAAGAAGATGAAGAGCAAATGATTCTTGAATAGTGGATGCTCAAGACACATGACCAGGGATAGAATGTTACTATCAAATTTCGAATTACAGGATGGAGGTCATGGCACATTTGGAAATAATGCAAAAAGAAAAGTTATTGGAATTGAAAACATTGGTAATCATTCTTATCCTTCTATTGAAAACGTGTTATTAGTAGATAACCTCAAACATAATTTATTTAGTATTAGTCAATTATGTGAGAAAAGTTACCATATTAAATTCAATTATTCTAAATGTCTTATTAAAGATGCTATATCTAAAGAGATGATGTTTATAGGGAGCCGTAGCAAAGATGTATATGTTATAAATATCGAATTTGAAAGATGAAAAATGCTTATATAGTTTAAAAGATGATACTTGGTTATGGCATAGAAGATTATGCCATGTTAGCATAGATCTTATTTCAAAAATCTCTGAAAATTATTTTGTCAAATGTTTACCAAATTTAAAGTTTGATAAAGATAAAATCTGTGATGCTTCTCAATTTGGTAAGCAAGTAAAAAGTTCTTTTAAACCTAAACTATATTCTTCAACTACTCCACATGAATCTCTTTGGAATTTCTAGAACCGCTAGCTTATATGGAAAACATTATGCCTTTGTCTTTCTCAATGACTTCTCTAAATCCAGTTGAGTTCCGTTCTTAAATCTTAGGGATGAAGTTTTGAATATATTCAAACACTTTTGCAAAAAGGTTCAAAATAAAAAAGGATACTCTATTACAACTATTAAAATTGATCATGGTAGAGAATTTGATAATATCGCTTTCAATAGTTTTTGCAATAAAAATAGATATGAACATAATTTCTCAGCTCCTAGAACTTTTCAACAAAATGGTGTAGTAGAAAAGAAAAATCACACATTGTAAGAAATGTCTAGGACCATGTTAAATGAAAATAGTATGCCAAAATACTTTTGGGCCAAAGCCATCAACATCGCTTGCTATATTGTAAATAGAATTTTAGTTAGTCGAAAGAAAACTAAAACTCCCTATAAGCTTTGGAAAAAGTAGAACTCCAATATCGGCTATTTCAAAGTTTTTTGTTGTAAATGCTTTATTTTAAACACAAAAGAAAATTTGGAAAAAATTGATTCAAAATTCGATATTGGAATCTTTCTAGGTTACTCATCAACTAGCAAAGTTTATAGAATCTTTAACAAGAGAACTCTAGTCGTTGAAGAATCTATGCATATTACTTTCGATAAAACTAGTCATCTTGATCGTGATAAAGGTATTGTTAATGATGTAGGATTGGAAACTCCTTTCGAACAAATGGATATTCAAGACCAAAGCAAGGATGATTCAAAAGAGGAACACAAGGAAGAAGCAATCATTCAAAAAAGTGAAGTATAACCTACCAAAGTATCAAATGATCCTACTCTACCAAAAGAATGGAGGTTTGTTCCCTCTTATCCAAAAGAACTTATTATTGGTGATCCATTTAAAGGTATTACTACTAGAGCTTCTACTAGAAATCACCTAAATAATTGTGCCTTCATCTCACAAATTGAACCAAAAAAATTCAAGGAAACCGAGTTTGATGAATCTGGAGATTCTATCTATACAAGAAGAACTAAATCAATTTTTTTTTTTTAAAAAAAAAATCATGTTTGTGATTTAGTCGCTAGGCCAAATGATCAAACCATTATTGGTACAAAATGGATTTTTAGAAATAAACGAGATGAAAATGGAATTATTATGCATAACAAGGCTAGATTAGTGGCCCAATATTAAGAGGAAGGTATTGATTTTGAGGAAACCTTTGCACCGATTGATAGATTAGAATCCATTTGTATGCTTCTTGCATTTACTTGTCATAAAGGAATTTACTTTCTATCAAATCGATGTCAAAACTGCATTTCTAAATGGTTTCATTCAAGAATTTTTTGTCGAGCAACCACCCGGCTTTAAAGATCACAAGTATTCGGACTATGTTTTCAAACCTATAAATACTCTTTATGGTTTAAAACAAGCTTCTAGGGTTTGGTATGAAAAATTGAACAAATTTCTACTTTCAAACAGCTTTTTAATAGGAAGAGCGGATACTACCCTTTCTGTCAAAACTCCAAAGAATGATATGATTGTTGTTCAAATTTATGTTGTGGAGCTAATATCCATCTTTGTGAAGAATTTCCTAAATGCATGAGCATAGAATTTGAAATGAGTATGATGGAGAACTCAAATTCTTCCTTGGTCTCCAAATTAAGCAAACTAGTGATGGTATATTCATCAATCAAAATAAGTATTTATTGGACATGCTCAAGAGGTTTGAAATGGATGACTTAAGCCTATGAACACTCCCATGAGTACATTCATAAAATTGGATAAAGATGATCGAGGTACTTCCTTTGATGTCACAAAATATCGAGGTATGATCGAATCCCTTCTTTACTTGGCTGTAAGTAGATCCAATATTATGTTTGGTGTGTGTTTATGAGCTAGATTTCAATTAGATCCTAACATATCTCACCTTAGTACCATACAACGGATTTTTAGATACTTAGCATCACTAAAACCTTAGGGCTTTGGTGTCCAAGGGCACTCACATCGATCTTCTTAGCTATTCTGATGTGATTGGGCCGGTTACACAATTGATCGCAAAAGCACTAGGGAAAGTTATCATTTTCTAGGTTTTTCACTTGTGTCATTGTTTAGTAAGAAATAAAATTTCGTAGCATTATCAATCGTCGAAGCCGAATACATCTCGACCGCTAGTTATTGTGTCCAAGTGTTATTCATGAAACAAAATTAGTGATTATCGCCTCTCATGTGATCATATTCTATCAAGTGTGATAATGCTAGTGTCAAAAACTTGTCTAAGAGCCCCATCTTGCACTCTCGAATAAAGCACATTGAAATTAGAAATTACTTCATAAGAGAACACTCACAAAAGGGAGATATTGTGTTAGAATTGGTGAACACGGAAAATCAATTGGTCGATATTTTCACTAAACCTCTTTCACTTGATCGATTCTCACATATTCGAATGATTTTAGGCATTATTGATGAATTTGAAAGTTAAATTCATACTATGTGTTCATACACGTTTTATTTCTATATGTGGCATTATTTATTTTGTATTTAATTCAAAAAAAGGTCATACTAGTCAAATGGACAGTCCGAAAACCTTGTCCGATTTGACAGAAAAATATGTTCTACCAATCCGACGTTCTGTTCAGCGCAAATCCATATATTTTAAATCACGTAACAGACCTTCGTTTCTCTCATTTCTTCCCCATTTCTCTCATTTTTCATTTTTCTTCCTTAATCCAAACCAAATAGGGGATTAGTATGTCCGAGTTTGCCTTAATGACATGATTAAAGTGCGATGAAATGCCTAAAGGTCCGGAAGTCGAAAAGATCCTTGATAAACCCTGGCTTAGGATAAAATGTTTGATAATATGATATATTTCACCATATTCTGTGTCTGTGTGTGTGTGTGTGTGTGTGTGTGTGTGTGTGTGTGTGTTAACAATTTAAGTTGTTTTAGAGTTGGATGTAAATTTTAGTGAAATTAGGGAATACTGGGAATGTAACCCCGATGAAAAAAAGCATGGATTTGTTATATTCTTAGTGATGAGATATGGTACATGTTTTAAAGTTCTTCCGTTAGTTCTTTTAGAGCATGTTTACCAGATTTAAACTATCATTTTTGACAGATGAACTGCCAGCATTGAAATTAACAGGTAGCAAATGTTGAGAACAATTTTTTAAATGTTAAGAACGATATGAAATATAAAGAATCAATGAAAATCGATCAATCAAGCATCATTCTAGAAAGATAAAGTCTCAGAAGTGTCGAAATAAAAAGGTACTAAACATTAATATCTAATTTTCAAATGTCAAGAACGTCATGAAATGTCAAAAACAAATGGAAATCAATTAATTGAAGGGGATCTTGATAGATGAAATGTCGTGTCAAGAATTTCATATTTGAAGTGTCGATAGTAGTTTTTGAACCTAAAAAAAGAGAAAAATAAAAACAGTGGGATCGAATCCTTTTCCAACAATTTATTGATAAAACTCTTCATATCAAATGTCAATTTGAATGACAATTGATGTTGTACGGTTCCTAAATCACTTTCACTCGTCATTCACGTTGACGAATGTACCACTGTGCGGGACAACAACCTGATGACATCCCCATACCTGTATGTCATCAACACAAATACAGTCATCTAGCACATGAATAACTAAATCGAACATGTTACCCATACTAAATATGTTAAAACGCTAAACATAAAATTGTTCCCTAGCTTTGCCCAAATTTTACCGTTATTCTCAACATTTGAAAAAATATCAAGAACTACATTTAAAAATATCATTCTCGACATTTACAAAATGTCTAGAATGATATGTCCGGATTATATCCATTTGGTGCACATTTTTTATTCAAGAATGCATTTTTTGTTTGATATGATTGGGAATATGCAGTTGAAAAAGAAGGAAAAAATTATTGATGTGATGAAAAATATTATTTTATTGAAAAATGTGTGGTTGAAAATGAATAGAAAAATAATGAAAATATTAATGTGTACCAAACATGGGCTAAAATTTTAATTGCAATCAAATTCTTCCATCTTCCTTCGTTGTAGTAATTGTTTTCTTAATTTTTCTCATCGAATTTTTATCTTGAACCTTTTATTAGTCAGTACATTTTGTCATTAATGATGTTTTATATGAAAATATTTTGTTTCAATATTTTGAAGTCAAGGAAAAATATCTTTTCCTTACTTTTTTTAGAAAAAAAAAATATAATGAAAAAATAAGTTATTATACACAATTTTAATGTACTTTTTGAACATAAGTCATTATTAAATGCAAAAAGTGTTAACTAATAGAATGTTTGGTGATAAAAATGTCATGAAAAATTGTTTGGGACATAAATGCTATGACGAGTAAAGATTGAGAACTTCGTTTGAGCATCATTATTTGGTAAAGAATGTATTTTGAAATAGTAGATTTATAGAGAATGTGTGATTAAAAAATAAGAAAAAGTTTTTAGTTTGCGTGTAATATTATTTTATTAAAAATGTGTGATTGAAAAGAAGAGAGAAAAAATGTATTTTCGAAACAATGTCGATCAAACAAGAACTTAAATATGTTTGACACCCATTTTGGAGAATAATTTGATTTGGAATAGTGATTGATGGAAGAACATATGGTTAAAAATTAAGGAGAATTTTGAATTTATGTGTAATATTATTTTATTGATAGAATGTATGATTGAAATGAAGAAAGAGAAAAAAATGAGAAAAAAAAAAAAAAAAAGATGTCAAACAAAGGCTATGTGTTTCAATATTTTTGTGGTGTAAATATAATTATCCTTTTTGCAATAGTTATTAAAATTAGACAATTCAATTGACAAGCATGTGTTTGAATATTTTTGTAAATATATCAGGTGTATCGAGATAGCATTATTCTAATTATTTTCCCACTAAAGTTTTATTTCTTACACCACATTTTAATTAAAATTATGAATCTCAATCTTTACTCATAATAGCATTTATATTTGTAATGATTTTTCATGACATTTTTATTCTTAAACTTTCCNTTTACTCATAATAGCATTTATATTTGTAATGATTTTTCATGACATTTTTATTCTTAAACTTTCCAATAGTTAACTCATTTTTTATTTAATAACAATTTATTACAAAAAGTAAGTTGAAATAACGTATAACAATATATTTTTCCATTTCATTATTAAAAAAATACATAAAAAAGTACGAAATTTGTTTTCCTCATTTTAAAACATAAAAACAAAATAATTTGATATAAGTTGTCATAAATGATGAGATGTATTAATTAATGGAACAGTGAACATAAGAATTCGACAAAAAAAAAAAATTAAGTGCGGACAAATATTGAAGGACTTTAACTGCATTTAGAATGTAGTATCTACTCTCTCTTATAAGATAGACTTTGAGCTTACTATTCATTTGTGAATTCTACTCACATATTACTGTTCTATATGTGGACAAAAAAATAGCTGTATTTATTAACTTAATTGATACCAATAATTATAAAAAAAATATCTGCAAACCGACTCAACGACATAGTAACAATGGTTCATTGTATTTCACTATTTTACCACTTTCCACACTACATGCAAATGCACTAATACAATTGCAATAACACATTTTCTTTTCTTATTTTGATTTCAAACAACAAATAAATTATTCAGCTTTTAAGCTTCCAAATTGCCCGAATCTTAAGTTCCGATGTGAAATTCTCTCTTCCTTCTAAAGTTACAGCGACTTACACCATCTCGGTCACAAGGCAAGTTTTCATTTATCACTCTTCCATAAAAAGACAGGAGTGTCTTCAACAATGAGTTGGTTTTGAACATTCGGTTATAAGTAAGGATTTGTGTTATTCATGTTTTCTTTCTTATGTCAAAATGTGTATATATTTCAGTTTCAGTTGTTGTGAAGAGGTTTGTGTATACATATTTTCCCATCTTTTACTCCTTCCACAAAAATAATTTTTAGTTTTTAAATTTGTAAATGTTGTCTTGAATAATTCATTATTGAATTTGTTGGGTTCTTTCTTTGCATTGTTTTATTTGATCCTAATAACAACAAATGTATATATATAATGAATTGAGTTTTAGATCGGAAATCGATTCAACTAAAGGTTTCAATTTGTTTAAAGGCTTTTCAACATAATCTAAAATCATATTGTTCAAAATCAAACATCTTATGCATCCTAGAGAATGTGAAATTATAAAGATACATGAATTGCAGGAGTTAAGACATGCATATGAGCATTTGGAATAGCTATTATCAACGACGATACTTACCTGTTTTTTACATTTTCAATAAGAAATTATACGGACCATGTCTCCAAACACAGGTTCTCCGTGTAGCACGGAGAGGCAACATATCATTTTTTAGCTTTAAGATTTTGTCAATGTATCATTCTTGTGTATAACAATTGGAATACAAGATAGAAATGATTTTGTCGTAGATTATTGTCAGTACTTAAAAAAAATTGAAGACTCTGCACAATGCGAAGCATTGCTCCACAATGCGAAGCATTGCTCCATATGCTCCGCACTGAGCGGAGACTTGCTCCTTCAGGTTTTTATTTTATTTTTCTTACAGTCTTTTGTTTTTTTATTTGTTTTTAAAGTTCTCATGCTTCATTCCATACATATATAAAATTAGAATTTCTTTCGGGGACGTTGGCCTCGAACCCCAATGAGGGGCGCTGCCCCGTCGACCCCCGCGACATGACCAGTCGGTCGACCCGCGTCAGGGCCAAACCCGGGAAACCCCCACGAGGGGTATTACCCCCTCGACCCTTGCAATCTGACTGAACAGGTGGATCCCATTTCGAAACGACAAACAATTTGCATAACAATGACAAACAAATAGATAAATTATAAAATAATATATTATCTCCAAACTAATGGCTTCAACAAGGTGGCATTTCCCTTATTTCTCCTGGTGATAGGATTACTCTATTGAAGCATGTTCTTTCCTCTATACTGCTGTATCTCTTCCAGATTATGCGACCTCCTAAAGTCATTCTGAAAA
>CAIGRO010124555.1:0-10174 GCA_903798355.1 Fraxinus baroniana
CCTCTTTTTCAGTTGAATCTTGAACTGACTTGACCGTCGGAGTGCTCGCGGCCGCTCCCAACCCCATTGGGAAAAGCCTCGGGTGGCTGACGTTGTGCCACGTGTGCAGGGTGGAGTTGACTTGAAGACCTTTCTTCTGTTGGCCACGTCGGATCCATTTTTCGAGGTCAACAGTTTTATAATTTTATGAGTGCAATTCCAAATTTCTAGTGGAATGATTTGGGATTAATATTTTAACATATTAATTAAAGTTTTAATTAATTGTCATTATTATTGAAGCTTAAAATTATAATGTCCATAGTTCCTCTCGTCGGCCCCGTTAAAATTACATGAACATTATTTTAGTTAGATTAGATTAATGAATTTAGAATTATGAATTGATTTTCACACATTAATTAATTGGATTATTTTTATTTTAAATAATATGATTATTTAAATTAATTTGAAATTATATAGTGTAATAATGACAAATTATTATATGTAACATTAAGTGTCCATTTAAATTCAATTATATGTGGATAATGATAAATAATTAAAAAGTTAATTATACAGTGCGATAATGATCACGTTATTATCTACAACATGGAGTGTCCATTTAAATTCAATCACAACTGGATAATGATAAATAATTAAAAGTGAAATATTTAAATTAATTTTGAATTGTTATTTTATAAGAAGCTATGGGAGATAAATTATCTCCCAGTAAAGTGGCGTTACCTCATCCTAGTGATAGTTGCAGTTTTGGTTTTCTAATTTAATTGTTAATTAAAAAATTAAAATAAAGCTATATTTTTTCAACTATAAATAGGACTCATGAGATACCTAGTAAAGAACACACATAACACGGAAATTTACGTGAAATACTTTTTTGAAATTTATTTTTCTTCTCACTTTTGTTGACCTACGGTTAATTTGAAAACTTAAAGTTTTGATTATAACAAACAAGTTGGTCTAATTTACTAACGAATTAAATTCAAGTGATTATAGTCTTTCAACGTGTACAAAGGAAAATTGATCAATAGTCGTCGAAAGATCAAAAGCTATCATCACAAATCGGACTCTTAAATAAAGTCAAGATCGAAGCCACATTCAAAAATTAAGAGCCAAACTTCAGAGCAAGATCAAATACTTGTTTTCTTAGTTAAGAATGTGAAGGTACTGACACATTGATATATGGCATGAATGACAATAACTCAAAATCGTTCCATGCATTAAAAATAACTTGGTGCATTCAAAAGCGATTTGAATACGATGATTTGATCAAGTGAAAAATGACTTTTAAAAATAACTTTTGAACTTGTAAAATAATTTTTTTATCTTCAAAAGTTAGTGAAAAATCCTCTCTGAAAGACCACACTTTTCAAAACCGCCAAAGCAGAACGAACAGCGTCAAAATGAGGACCACCAAACTGTTGGGTCGGTCCACTGGCCGGCGTGGCGGTCGACCGAACTTCTCCAACGGTCCAAAATTTGACTGTTCTAACTTTTGATTTTTTGGTACAAACATTTATATTGGTCATTCGAAAATGGAAATTAATTGGACTGGTCATCTGGTTCGTAGAAAACTTGGCATTTTTCACTTCTATAAATACCAACTCACTTGTCATTTATTATCATAACTCAAGAGCATTCAAGTGAGATTTTTTTGAGCAAAATTGCAATGATTTCTCATATAATTTATTATCAAATCATTTTGGTGTTGAAATACGTTTGATCAAATTAACTCTTGAAAATCATTCTGCACATCAAAAATTTTCATATCTAACACTTGAGTTTCATTCATTGTTTTCTATTGAAGTGTTAGACCATTTCTCTTTTGGTACTTAATTGTGATCGTATCATTTATTAAGAGAGAAGTTTCACTTTAAATTCAATTCTCTTTAAACTTGTGGTCATGTTGAGGTCTCATAAAGCTCAACATTGTAAAAGGATTGGTGCTCATTGCTTGTAAGTCACCAAAAGGTAAAGGGTTGGATTACACCACAAGTCAATCAATATAGTGAAATTGACATTGCTCATATTGGAGAGCTTGGTAACGAAAGACGTAAATCATTGCATTGGATTGAACATCCATAATTATATCGTTTGCATTTTCTATCCCTCTTTGCTTATTGCTTTCATATTCGTGCTTGCTTTTTGAATTAATCTATCTAACTATCATGTGCTTGATTTTAGGTTAATTTCTCGAAAAAAATTTAAAAACCAATTCACCCCTCTCTTGGTTAGCTATTCTTAAGCTATCAATTGATATCAAAGTGAAGTGCACATTTTAAAATTAAGATTTTACAATCTCGAGCAAAGGCTAACCACAACAATCTTCAAAATCTCAAGGGGCATTCCACAAATCGACCTCCTTTCTTTGATGACATTTATTATAATTATTGAAAGCTATAATGATGATTTACATTTAATCAATAGATTATAATATTTGGGAAGTCATTGAATATGGTTCTTATGTGCCTACCAAGATTATTAAAATTGATGGAAAATCTGATCAATCTAATCCTAAACCTAGAGAGGAATATGATGAAGATGATAAAAGGAAAATTGTACTTAAATGCTAGAGCCAAAAACTTACTTTATTGTGTCTTAGATAGAAATGAATTTAACCATATTAGTACATGTGACTCCTCATACGATATATGACATCATTAGAAGTCACTCATGTTGGCAAAAGTAAGGTAAAAGAAACCAAGATTAATCTCTTGGTTAAACAATTTGAAAATTTCTTCATGAAACAAGACAAACCCATTGTTGATATGAATACTTGCTTTACCGTTATTGTTAATGGTCTTAAATGCTTTGATCGTAAATTTACTAATGGTGAGCTTGTAAGTAAAATGCTAAGGTCACTTTTGGAAGATTGGAGCTCATTGAGGATGTTGATAGAGAACAATTATATCAACACTTATCCTTTGGAGGAACTTTATGGAACTTTGATAACATACGAGCTTAACAACGCCGAAACCAATTAGAAGACGAGGAAGAGCAAGAAAGAATCAAAAGAGCCTCCTAGGTGTCAAATCCCTCAAAAATTTATTTGTCAAAACTTCAAATACAATTCCCTCAAAAATTATTTGTAGCTTTTCAAACGAGGATGAACATATTGCCTACAATTGACTAACCAAAAAGAAGTTACACTTCGAAAACAAGTGGACCCGAGGATCCACTAAAACTAACTACTGAGGACCCAAGCTTGTGTGGGTACCAAAAATCAAAAGTTGAATTGTTATTGTAGGTACCAAAGAAAATAACGAGCAAATGGTTCTTGGATAGCGGATGTTCAAAGCACACGACTGGAGATAGTATCTCAAAAAGAATGATGGAGGTCATGTCACATTTAGAGACAATGAAAAAGGAAAAATCATCAGAATTGAAAACATTGGTAATCATCTCTCCCCTTCCGTTGAAAATGTACTTGTAGCGACCGAGAAATTTCAAATAATATAAAAATTATTTTTCTCTTGAAAAACGTGTCACTAAATCTGAATCGAGTCCAACCTCGAATAATTTTAAAGTATCCAATTCCTTATCATTTTTAAAGCCAAATTTTAATAATTTTAATGTACAATATTTTATTTTAGGGTCCAAAATTTTAATAGTCCTAATCTGGATTATTTTTAGCCCAATCCATTTAGGTCCAATTAGGAATATCCCTAAAGCCCAACTTCTCGGTCAAATTAGATTCTTTGAAATTTGTGCCCTAATATGTCACTGTTCATATAGCTCATTTCCTCATCACCATTCACATAACCAAGCAGCCTCTGGGTAAGAAATTGTACCTCTCCAATTGTTCATCTATGCAGTGTTCACAGTGGAGAATCATATTGATGCTAGAATCTCGATTTCTAGCACCAACGGCATTTCTCTCAAATTAGAAAACTCAAGAATCATATTGATGCTAGAATCTCGATTTCTAGCACCAACAGCATTTCTCTCAAATTAGAAAACTCACGTTGATGCTAAGAACCTCGGTTTCTAGCATCAACAACAACCCAGCCTCAAATCCAACTTCTAAACCCACCATCAACAATTTCGAACAACCACCAAACTGCAAGGTTGTACACAATCTCATAGACCACCATTACCAACTCACGAAACCAACACCACCATACTGTAAAATCGATGCAAGCACTCGCACAAACCCAACCTCAACTCATTGCTTCACCCCAAAATCAACAACCATTTCATCTAAAAACACCACCACAAGCACCACCATGGCCACCACCTGCAACACCCGACACAGACACACCAACCCAAAAACCACAGCTCCAAATCACCAATCACGCCACTGACCCATCACCAATCGAACCACCATTGCCCCAAAACCCAGCTCCAAGCCTCCTCAAAATCGACACCATCACACAGCCATCACCAACTACAAACCCGCCACTCCTCCACCCCAAAATCAACCCCAACGGTCACAAAACTAAGAAAAACCAAGAAAATCACAAGACCCAGAAACTTACCTCATTTACCGCCCAAAAAAACCCAATTTCGAACCCGTTTACTTTCGGACCGAATGCCAAAAAAAACCCCCACAGCTCCCACACCCTCTCATCGATGCCACCACATGACGATGGCACCAATACCGGAATTGTATGCCCCTTCCGTCGGTCGCCACTCCCTCTCTCCTCTGTTACGTGAAAATGAGAAAGAGGGAGATGGTGAGAATATATATATATATATATATATATATATATATATATATATATATATATATATATTGATCTTTTTAGAAAATTACCCATTTTAGCCCCCAGTTTTAAAAGTCTTTTATTTCGGTCCCCAAAAGTTTCAGTAAATAGTAAACCAGTCCTTGGGTTCCTGTTTTTTCAACAGTCAGCCCACAAGTTCTGAAAAATCTAATTTCAGTCCTTAAACTTTCAATTTCAGTTTCAATAAACTTCCAATTAAGTCCCTGAACTTTATTTTATCATTTTAAGTTATTTATTTCGGTTTCAATAAATTTCCAATTAAGCCCCTGAACTTTATTTTATCATTTTAACTTATTTATTTCAGTTTTAATAAATTTTCAATTAAGCCCCTAAACTTTATTTTATTATTTTAAAAGTTTAAAATTTCGAAATACTAATTCAAAACTTATTATCTATTTTGGCTAGACGAAACGTACGGACGATTAGGAGATTGAGGTTTCCTCCCGCTCCACTTTTCACGTAACTTGAGATAATTGAGGTAGACTCGCCCCCATTAATTAGTTTAAGTTATAATTGCATGTATTATGTGAAATTACATGATTTATATGCTTTAATACATGAGATGAGAATATTGTTGTTATGCTTGTCATAACTTATATGCTTTAATGCATGAGAAGAGACGAGTATCTCTTATGAGATAAGATGAAAATGTTATGCATAACTTATATGCTTAAATTCATGAGACGAGACTACCCACACCATATGATTTTAAAAGAGCCTATGATTTTCAAGAAAATGAGCCAATGATGATGATGATATCATTGAATATATTGCATATTATGTATTCAGTTATTCTATAAATTAATTATCAGCGATGAGTCTACTGAGTATTTCATCGAAATACTCATTCCGTTATTTTAACCACATTTGTAGAATTCGGAGATGGTCGAGTCTGATGGGGCAGTGGTGGCACGAATTAATGGATGNACGCATTATGAATATTATTAAATTATTTTTGTTATTCTCGTTATTTCAAACTCGAGTTTATGAAGTTTAAACAATTTTCTTAAGTTAACAAATGAATTTTGTTGTCAATGAGGTTTACCGTTATAAATGTGATGTTTTAAAAGTTAGGTATTTCCCGCAAACCTTTTTATTAAAATCACGACAAATAAGGACAATGTGGCAATCCTGGTTAACGGAACTCAGGGTGTACACTACTATTGGTAGATAACCTTAAAAATAATTTACTTAGTATCAGTCAATTAAATTCGATTCTTCTAAATGTCTCATTAAGGATGCTACATCTAAAGATCTGTTGTTTATTGGAAGCCAAGTAAAGATGTTTATGTCATAAATATCGATTTTGAAAATGATGAAAAATATCTAGTGAGTTTGAAAGAGGATACTTGGCCATATCATAGAAGATTAGGTCACGTAGACATGGATCTTCTTTCAAAAATCTTCAAAAATGATTTTGTCAAGGGTTTTCCAAATTTGAAGTTTGAAAAAGAGAAAATTTGCGATGCATGTCAATTTGATAAATAAGTAAAAAGTTCATTTAAACCCAAATTGTACTTATCAACAACAAAACCACTTCAATTACTTCACATTCTTTTTGTACCATCAAGAACAATTAGTTTAGGTGAAAAACACTATGCTTTGGTTATCGTTGATGATTTCTCTAGATTTACTTGAATTCACTTCTTAAGTTTTAAAGAGGAAGCTCTAAAAACCTTTAAACATTTTTGCAAAAAGGTTCAAAATGAAAAAGGATACTCCATTACTACCATTAGAAGTGATCATGGTGGAGAATTTGATAATCTCGCATTTGATGAGTTTTACAACAAAAATGGATATGAACATAATTTTTCGACTCCTAGAACTCCTTAACAAATTGGTGTAGCAGAAAGGAAAAATTGTACATTGCAAGAAATGGCTGGGACCATGCTAAATGAAAATAGTATGCCAAAATATTTTTGGGTCAAAACTGTTAATACCGCTTGCTACATTTTAAATAGAGTTTTGGTTAGTCGTGAGAAAACTAAAACTCCTTACGAGCTTTGGAAAATAGAATTCCCAATATTAGGTACTTTAAAGTTTTCGGTTGCAAATGTTTTATTTTGAATACAAAAGATAATTTGGGAAAGTTCCATTCATAATTCGATATTGGTATTTTTTCTAGGATATTCATCGACTAGCAAAGCTTATAGAGTATTTAACAAAAGAACCCTAGTCGTTGAAGAATCCATGCATGTTACATTTGATGAGATTAGCTCATCTGATCGTGAGAAAGGTATTGATGATGATGTAAGTTTGAAAGCTCCATTTGAACAAATAAACATTCAAAACCGAAACAAGGGAGTGCCTACCGAAGAATAAACGAAGGAACCAAATATTCAAAAAAGTGAAGAAAAATAAATCAGGCTCAAAGTGATCCCCCGCTACCAAAGGAATGAAAGTTTGTTCCATCTCATCCAAAGGAATAAATAATAGGTGATCCATCCAAAGGTATCACCACTAGAACCTCTCTTAGAAATCATCTTGGTAGTTTTGCATTCATTTCGCAAATTGAAGCTAAAAACTTTAAAGAAGCCGAGTTTGATGAATTTTGGATACTAGCAATGCAAGAAAAACTAAATCAATTTGAAAGAAATCATGTCTAGGATTTAGTTGCTAGACCAAATGATCAAATCATTATTGGTACAAAATGGGATTTTAGAAATAAATGGGATGAAAATGGAATAATTGTGCGTAACAAGGCTAGATTGGTGGCCCAAGGTTACAATCAAGAAGAAGACATCGATTATGAGGAAACCTTTGCACCAGTTGCTTGATTAGAATCTATTCGCATGCTTCGTGCTTTTGCTTGCCATAAAAATTTCACTGTTTATCAATGGGTGTTAAAAGTGCCTTTCTAAATGGTTTTATTCAAGAAATTTTTGTTGAGCAACCTCTCAATTTTAAAGATCATAAGTATTTGAACCATGTTTTAAAGTTAGAAAAGCTCTTTACGGTCTAAAACAAGCGCCTAGAAATTGGTATGAACGATTGAGCAAATTTCAACTCTCAAATGGATTCTCAATTGGAAAAGCAATTACTACACTTTTTGTTAAAACTCATAAGACATGCTTATGGTTCAAATTTATATGGATGACATTATTTTTGGTGCAACTAATTTTTGTCTTTGTAAAGAATTTTCAATAAGCATGAGCATGAAATTTGAAATGAGAATGATGTGAGAACTTAAGTTCTTTCTTGGACTTCAAATTAAACAATATGGAATTTGAAATGAGTATGATGTGAGCACTTAAGTTCTTTCTTGGACTTCAAATTAAACAAACATGTGATGGAATATTCATAAGTCAAAATAAGTACATATTAGACATGCTAAAAAAGTTCGAAATGGATGACCTAAAGCCTATGAACACTTCGATGAGCACATCGATAAAGCTTGACAAAGATGATCAAGACACTCCCGTTTACGTCACTAAATATCGAAGTATGATTGGATCCCTTCTTTATTTAATTGCTAGTAGACCGGATATTATGTTTATATGTATGTTTATGTGTTAGATTTCAATCTAATCCTAAGGAATCCCATCTTAAAGCCGTGAAAAGAATATTTAGATATCTTAGTGGGACTGAACCTTAGGAATTTGGTATCCTAAAAGAACTTACATTGACCTAATTAGTTATTCGGATGCCAAATTGATCGAAAAAGCACTAGCGAGGCATGTCACTTTCTAGATTTCGCACTTGTATCATGGTTTAGTAAGAAACAAAACTCTGTAGCATTATCTACAGCTGAAGTCGAATATATCTCGACCGCAAGTTGTTGTGCACGAGTCCTATGGATGAAACAACCTCTTAATGATTATCACTTATCTCACGATCATGTTTCTATTATATGCGATAACACTAGTGCCATCAACTTGTCCAAAAATCCTATCTTGCACTCTCGAACTGAGTATATTGAAATTAGACATCGTTTTCTTAGAGATCATGTTCGAAAGGGCAACATCACACTGAAATTTATTCACATGGAAAATCAATTGGCCGAAATCTTCACCAAACCTCTTGCACACGATCGTTTCACTCTCGTTATAAAAGGTTTAGACATTACTGATGAATTTGAAATACATGATTAAAATAACATGCCCTTACACGTTTTCACCTTAGTTCATGTACATCATATTTATATATAATTTAGAATGTTATATCATTTAAAAAAAAAAAGACTAGACTGTCGGGTTTTTAAACCCTCCCGTCTCTTTTTTTCTCATTTTTTTCACTCTTCTCTCTCACTTTTCATCTTCTCCTCCATAGATCCACCTTCAATTATTTCTCTAGATCTCCTCAAGATTTCAAAAATCTATCACTTCTTATCCTCCAAAATCTTAAAATCCCCATTTTTTCTTCCACTACAATTTTATTTTTCTCACTATTTCGGTCAACCGCCTCTTTAGCGAAATTCCTCCGTTATTCATCATGCCACATATCAAAATTCCAAGTAAGAAACCAAGGAGGGAAAGGATGCCAAATTCTTATTCATCGGAAGACGAGCCCGAGGTGTCGGAAAACCACTTTGATAAATCACCTATCCTTATAGGTAAACTGTAGATTTTTCAATTTTTACTCTTTAAGCACCTGAATTTCATATTGAAGAATTATTCTTAGGTATGGGTTGGGTCTCCATTGCATCTATGGAAGAATACACATACCCTAAGATCATGAGAGATTTTTACAAAAACATGGTATATATTCCTCGTACAGGTAGCATCACTTGTTTTCTAAAAGGAAAACATTTTACGATAATTAAAACTCTTATATGTTCTCTTCTTGAGTTAGAAGAATGTGAAAACCAAGTATTTTGTCATATGGCTCACCACGGTGTGACAATTACAATCCTATCATTGCATGTCGGAAAGTAATCAGAAAATACTTTGAACGTCCGATAAAACTCAGTTCAAACCAACTTACCTTACCTTGTAAAGTCTTACACATTATCATTGCCCACATTATCCTTCCTAGGAAAGGTCATCTTGATGAAGTTACTCACTTCGACCTATTCCTTCTTGATTCCTTTTTAATCGGACGAAAATTAGATTTTCCAACAATTGCCATCAGTTACACGAAAATCGTCCACTCCGCTACTCGCATCAAGGTTTTACCCTACAGCATGCTCCTCACTAAGATTTTTAAATATTTTGAAATACCTCTAAATGGTGAGGTCTTCGACTCACTCGATCCCACCAACACTATCAATATTCACACTCTTAAGACTTAAGCGCATGAAAACTATCAAGGAACATGGGCAATGTGTGGCCCGTACTAAAGGACTTGATCCGAACTCTGGACCTTCGACTTTACCTCTCAAAGAAGCTGAACATGAAGTTGGAGATGATCGTGAGAACGACGTACCAGAGGTTCCCAATCCTTCTCGTGACATCCCGGGATTGAGTGCTCCACCACTATAACGCCCCGAGTTCCGTGAACTCGGATTGCCACGTCAT
>CAIGRO010124558.1:0-13598 GCA_903798355.1 Fraxinus baroniana
GCATTTTCAAAAACTTCAAAACAGACACCCAAAACACAAAATACAAAATGAATTAAAAACTCAAAATACAAAACTGAAACACAAAGAGAACGGCCCTAAATTTTTAAAATGTCAAACTTAATATGTGATTTCATGCAATTTCCATTTAAAAGAAGTTGGTCTCTTCTACTTTACGTAAACCCTAAAGCCCAACTCGCCTCCTCCACCTCCACCTCCACCCTCCACTCTTCTGCTATTATTCGTCAGAGAAAAAAAAAAGAAAAAAATTAAGAAGCATGAGACCTCCTAGGGGACGCGGGGGCTTCAGGGGCGGGAGAGACGGTGGTGGCCGTGGCGGTAGAGGCGGAGGCCGCTTCCCTGCTCGCGACGAAGGTCCGCCTGGTGAAGTCATAGGTACTTTCCTACTCTCTCTCTCTCTCTCTCTATAAGCAGATATACAAAAGTTTATATTTTTATATTTTTTTTTTATATATTACTTGTGCAGAGGTTTCATCATTTGTTCATGCTTGTGAGGGAGATGCTGTGACGAAGCTCACAAATGAAAAAGTACCATACTTTAACGCACCAATTTACCTTCAGAACAAGACACAGATCGGTAAAGTTGATGAAATATTTGGCCCCATTAATGAATCTGTGAGTGCCCATTTCAAATTTTCCTGGATTTTTATTTTTGTAAGTGTAAGGTTTATTTTTTTTTATCCATTTCTTATTATTTTGGTGGCTCTGTTACAGTATTTTTCGATTAAAATGATGGAGGGAATTGTGGCCGCCTCGTATTCAGCGGGCGAGAAGTTCTACATTGACCCGGCTAAGCTTTTGCCGCTTTCAAGATTTCTTCCGCAGCCAAAGTATGTCCTTTTATCACTTCTTTTAATGCAATTTTTATTCTAAACAGCTTTTACATGTTAATATGGTCCTTATCTCGCAAAGGTTAAGATTTTGATTTGCTTTGTGTTACACATTATGCCCTTAATTAATTGTCCGTTAGAGAGTATGACCTTCAACCTTAAAACACTAAAATCTTGTTGGTTGTAATGTTGAATCCATACCAAATATGTCCTTAATCTTGCAACGCATTGGAGAAATATCAACATTGGAAATGCGATTGCTTTTTGAGGTGGACTCGATCAAACAATGAAAAGTTTGGGTATTTTGGACTTCATTAGTGATGTTAAAAATTTTGTGGATGATACTGTTGATTCTAATCCCACCTACAATTGAACAAATCAAACATGTAAGTTATGGAATTAACAAATAAAGGAAATCAAACTAGAAAACTAAATTTGAAGAATAAAAAAGAACAAAGAAATACCCTTTCTCTTTGGCTCATAAAACTTAATCAAACACCACAAAGGTAACACCAAAACTTTTGGAGAAGGACACGGGCACGCAAAGGCAGAAGCTGGACAGGAGAGTCTGCACAAAGCAAGGGCAGTTTCTTCACAAGGCAGATAATGGTTTTTTGCTTCTTCCAAAAGGCACAAAGTAAGTAATTTTTGGTGTGTAGAATTGAGGATGAGAGGTTTCAATTTATAGGCAAGGTGTTGAACCAATTTCCCAGATTTTCTCTCAAAGAAGATATCACGACAACTGAAATTAGTTACTAATATAATGATAGAGTTCTACCAATTTGAAAGAAATGGATTTTAATATTCTTCAATCCCGGGCTTATAGTGTATGAAGTTAAACGGGCCACGATTTTTCATCATCGCCTAGGGGTTATTTGGGCATTACAAAAAATACCCAACAGATACATCTATGAAAGAGACGTCAACATTTCCTGTTCGAGCTTCCTTAAAAGAAAGCGACAATAGAATAGGTTACAAATTTATTTCCAATGACGTTACTTAATTTTTGGGGTTCTGGATTAGTCGTATCACGGATATACAACAAAACCATAGCGGAAGTCTACTGGAGGTTCCAGTTGCAAAAAAACAGTATTATACTTTCAACTGTTTTAGTTCGAACAATCTTTTTACTCCTTAACATAGTCATTATTTACTGATATTCTATTGCAAGCTCTATGCCCTTTCTCTCTTCCACACCATTCTCTAGTGAATTAGGCACAGAGAACTATATCGGATATTTCATAATGTGCTGATTTCTATAGCCTATATGCATCTAATTGCCCATGTATTTTTGCGAAGGCATTAGTATTTTTTCTGACCACATAGCTATTACCCTTGATCACTAGCCTATTATATTAATTCTGGGCTGCTCTGTTCTTTGCCATATATTTATCCATTTTACCTATTTTTCAATGTTTATTTGGTTATTTGTTAGGAGTTATATTCATCAACATATGTTGGCCTACTCGATTAGTATTGGAAACTGAATTTTGATTGTTGCATTTTTTTTTTATTTTGCAGAGGACAAGCGCAAACTGGTGGTAGATGGGGAGGACGTGGGGGAGGAAGAGGTGGTGGGAGAGGTGGACGTGGAGGTGGCGGTGGCTTTCGTGGAAGGGGTGCTCCAAGGGGAAGAGGTGGTCCTCGAGGTGGTGGTGGTGGAGGTTTCAGGAGCAGAGGGAGATCATAAAATGTCTGTATTTGTGCTTTCCGAACCAAGCATAACAAAAAAATCGGATTTTTGTTTTAATGGAGTTTTGTTGCATTTTTATCTTACTCTAGTTCGGATTTTATTGCATTTTTATATAAATTTGCTAAATTACTTCATGTCCTATAGCAAATTCAGTGTGCTGAAATATGATTCTTGAAATTCTGTGATAATTTGATCGGATTTCTTCTATCTTCTTTTGACAAATTGAATATTCCCTAATGTTTTAAAAATCCATTGACCCGGAAAAGAGAAAGATTCAAATGGTCGGGGTAGAACCGGACCGTAAGTAATAAATAAATAAATTATATACCACAAAATTGACAAAATCAAGTTAATTTTTCAACTTAATATTAATGCATACATAGACAAATTCACCAACTAAATATTAAATTTGGGTATAATTAGTTCCTATGGTGAATTGTTTAATATTTTTATAGTATTTTAATGTGTCAATGCAATAAAATTAAATGAAAGATCATGTGATTGAAAATGAAAAAATTAATTTTGAAGAGATAAATAATTACACCAACATGATTATCCTTTTTTTTTTTTTTTTTTTNTTTCTTTTAATAAAACTACTAATTTTTAATTTATTCAACTTTAATAACAGACATTATTTACAAGAGTGGAATGTACAAACGTTACATTTCTAAATCCCACGTCGGAATCTGATTATAAACGTTTGGGTTTAATCGGTTGGTCCAGTACAGTTCGATTTTAATAATATTGATAATATTCCCCGAAAAGGCAATGGGAATTCTGCCAGCATGCACAATAATCAGTTATCAAACACGGATAGTGTAAGGTAAGGTGGACAAAACTAAGGCAAGGCTCGACCAAGAAGCTCTTTGACATAGATAATAAACTTGTTGAAGTTGATCATTGTTCAGTATGATATTATTATTTAGTTGTTTGGGAAATATAAGATTAGTTAGAACTGTGTATGCTTGGTATATAGAAAGCTCAAAATTTATAAATATATTTGAAGCACGCACTTGAAATGTCTTTGGTTCAGAGTCAAAATTATAGATAATTTGTATTCGGTCTTTGCGTTGAAGGGTGATCGACTGACAAATACATCCAAGTTTAATCAGCAAGAATTTGCCAACAATCCCAGATACAACATAGCAAGCCTTTTTAAATACCTTTCTCCAAAAGGTCGTGCTACATGTACATAATAATTTACATAATGATTTACCAAACAGATGATGCTGCAAGATTTAATTAGATCAAAATCTCAACAATCAAATAATTTTATCACTTAAATTTTGACACCTCTTTATTATGTAAACATTATATAAATGCTTAGAGTAATGCCACATTTACCAATCTATATAGCATTAATGTAGCATTAAATGATGAGTACAATTAAATGAGTCATTTAATTCCACATTTCATTTAGCTTATTACCTAACATCATGTATATTGAAGTTATAGCTTCAGTTGGGCTAAATAACATTGTTCAAAAGTTATGTAGAAGTATTTCCCTCCTCCAAATGATAGAAATATACGAGTTATCCTTGTAAACAACAAAATAACTAATATGCAGGATTATGCTCACTTTGTCAGAACGATTTTGATACATGCAATTACAGAAGTGTAGTGACAACAAATGATTGAATGAAAAAAATTGATTGTATTTTAAACAGTTCAATGATAAAATGTCGTGTGATATTATGTCAACCTTTTTGACATTACAGCATGATTGTAACATGCGTAACCACATATTTTAGTTGATGGTGAGAAGCAACATCATAGCAGATTTGACCATGCTAGAGATATAATCAGACTTTTCTATTTTCGATTTTTCAAAACGATGAAAACACTGTTACTTACTTATTTTCAAAAACGAATTTTCAAAAACGAGTTTAAAATTTACAAAGAAAACCTAAGATGACAAAAATGTCGTTTTGTGTTTTTTCAGTTGAAACTAAGCCAAAATTTTCAAAACGTGTTTTGAGTGTTTTCAGTTTAATGTCACCCCAACCACCATCAACGCCGTTGTCGTCGCTGCTGCAACCACCACCTTCGCGTGCACCACACCACTACAAACCGCCGTCGTAACATCAACTCAACCACCACCACCGTCGCCTGCACCACACCACCACCACACAACCGCCAGATCCGCCACCACAGCCACTACCACAAGAACCATCCCCACACAACCTCCACCACAGCCACCTATGAGGGCAATTGGGCACGTTGCAGAACCACCACAACCACAACTACAACCTGCAAATTGCCACCAACTTCAGATCGCCACCACCACTACCACAACCTGCAGATCGCACACTACACACTATGCACCCAACCATGATCTCGGAAGCGCGGGTAGCTGGGATCGCCTAAGAGAGAGAGAGAGAGAGCATATTTTCCTTTTTTTTTAATTTTCGAAAACAATGTTTCAAAATGACAAAAAAGAATACATTTTTAACAATCTCAAAATGGACACTCAAAACACAAAACTAAAAGCTCAAACACGAAGATAATAGCCCCTAAGATTTCTCAAGTCTTGTAAAAATATTACTCAAAAGCACTGTTTGATTCAAGAATATTTCCATGGAAGATGGAAATTATATTCCATTTTCACATTTTTGCATGTTTAATTAACTAGATTTTCTATGGAGTTTGTTTTCCACATTTTCTTGGTTTTTGAGAAAAAACTTTTCTAGGCAACTTTTATTTTATTTTATTTATTTATTTTTGCAATGGAAACAAATTATATCCCTTTAATGGATAATTTTCATGGAAAACGAAATCAAACGAATATCAAAAGATCCAAAATTTCAATATTTTTCAGGTGAAAAATTATACTAATCAAACACAATTAATTGATAATTCCCTGTAAAACAAGTTTTAGGCAATTTAATTCCCTGAAATCCATTTTCTTTCCACCCAATTTCATTCTTCCAATTAAACGGACCCATAGAAGAAATGTCAACTATTTGTTGACGAAAAAAATATTTAAATATTTTTGATTTCATCAATGAAAGTAAATGCAAGAGCTAAATTTTATTTCCTACAAGGAGAAATTATTAATTGATTTAATACTTTTTTCTTTATTTACAAGTAAATATAAATAAATATTTTGATATTAAGGAGATATACTGCTATAATGACTAATATTTAAACATTTTAAAACACCAGTAAAATTACTCACATATATTAAATAATATCACATAATAAATTATTAGATTCATATAAAACAATGAATGATATTGGTTTTTGTGATGAGAAATGTCATTTATAGTGAAAACTATCGGTGGTCACCCTAAGAAATATACACATAGCAGCTTGTTATTTGATGCATTAATGTGGTAGCCTCATGTATCAAATAACAAATTGTCATATGTATGTCACGTAGAATGACTATCGGTAGATTTTCACTGTGAATAACATTATTCTTTCGTGATTGGCCATTCACACACAAAATTGCCATAAAGTTAATTTTATTTAAACACAGATCTCCACATAAGTATAAGGGATAATTGCAGCAGTGGTCCCAAACCTTTCATATTTTTGCGCACTTTACCCTAACCTTTGATTTGTACCAGCGGAGGTCCCAAACCTTTCAAAAATATGCACCGGAGGTCCATTTGAATGGAAACCGTCCAAATCACCATTAGTTTGACCAAAAAATTGGACTTTGACTAATTTGATCATTTTAATGAGGGACATTTTCGTAACTTTACAATTTAAAACATTAAATGAATAAAAAAACAAAAAATAAGAAAACACTTTCTCTCTCTCTCTCTCTCTATCCTTTCTCTCTTCCCAAGCCGGCACCATCCCCATCTGTCTCCCCGCAACAGTGCTGGCAATGTGCAGCCCACCACAGCCATCTTCTCTTCCTTTTTCTTTACCCAACCGAAGATGTGAAGGCCAAAAATGTGGGACAAGAAAAACACCAAACCCTTTTCGAGTTTGAATGTCCCACCATCTTCGATTTCTTCATTCTTCCAATTTTTTCTTCGCGATCGGACCCTAATTTCAACTGCAAAACCCTCAATTTGGTTATAATCACAATACAATAAGCTCAAATATGGATGATCCATGGCGCCCTAGAATATCACCAAGTAATCTCTGTCCAATCTGCTCAAATTCACACTTCCCATGTTGTCCTCCACCTTTCCCAGATTTTACCAAACCACGCCACAAATTCCTGCCGCCACCACCTCAATACTCAGAACAATTCTACCATCGACCCCTCCCCTACGACCCCCGCCACTACAGTCATCGTATGATCCATTTGTCGATCATCATGGGGGACCTACAATGAACTCTTATCCTCCACAGCAACGGATATGGAATGGTAATTCCATTTTTAATGGGAATATGCATCCTGGGTATGATTTTAATAATGGTCAAGTTGGTGTAAAGAGAATGAAATCCGAGGATTCTCACCTTCGTTCAGGTCCGTATTCATTGCAGATTTTGGTTGAGGATGAGAGGAGATTGAAGTTGATAATTGCAGCGGCAAGTCATAATTTATATACATTTTACGGAGGTGGATGTAAGATTTCAGGCAATAATTTTGAGAGTGATTTTCGTGATCTGGGTGTTGCCGTGTTGGCCATTTTGAGAGGAAAGGCTTTGGTGTTTTTCTTGTCCCACATTTTTGGCCTTTACATCTTCGGTTGGGTAAAGAAAAAGGAAGAGAAGATGGCTGTGGTGGGCTATACATTGCCGGCACTGTTGCGGGGAGACAGATGGGGGTGGTGCCGGCTTAGGAAGATAGAAAGGATAGAGAGAGAGAAAGTGTTTTCTTATTTTTTGTTTTTTTTTTATTCATTTAATGTTTTAAATTGTAAAGTTACGAAAATGTCCCTCATTAAAATGATCAAATTAGTCAAAGTCCAATTTTTTGGTCAAACTAACGGTGATTTGGACGGTTTCCATCCAAATGGACCTCCGGTGCATATTTTTGAAAGGTTTGGGACCTCCGCTGGTACAAATCAAAGGTTAGGGTAAAGTGCGCAAAAATCTGAAAAGTTTTGAACCGCTGCTGCAATTATCCCTAAGTATAAAGCTATTATCACATAGGATTAATTACCCCAATAGTAACTGAACTTTGGCCAAAGTTTCTACCAAGTCACTGAACTTTAAAAACTATGTGTTTAGTTACTGAACTTTCAAAAAATCACCCCATTAGCCACTGAACTTTAAAAATCACCTCATTGGTCACTAAACTTTGCAAAACGTTTCCCAGATGATCACTGAACTCGGTGACTATCTAGAAAACTTTTTGCAAAATTCAGTGACCCCGTAGAATTTTTTTTGCAAAGTTCAGTGACCAATGGGGTGATTTTTAAAGTTCAGTGACCAATGAGGTGATTTTTCGAAAGTTCAGTGACTAACCACGTAGTTTTTAAAGTTCAGTGACTTGGTGGAAACTTTTAGTAAAGTTCAGTAACTATTGAGGTAATTAACCCTATCACATATGGATAATAATGTCAATCTAAGTGAAAAGGCTTCTAAAATTCCATATTATAAGATTCTAGGATTGCTCAACCAACAATCGAAATTTGCAAAATTCATAGGCTGAAAATAGAAATAGAAACAAAACTCTCTAAAATAAGAATAACAAGAAAATCAGTGGGCTTTATGTGTGAGCCACAATTTTTTATTAATAATGATAATGAAACATCTAAAAAGCTTCTCAGGCTTCCCATCCTCTGAGAAGTGTTGCTCTAGCAACTCGATTAACGCCTAAGCTGAAGGCTCCCATTCGAAGATCACAATCATGAGTCTTGCACATCTCTTTTACATCTTTGAAACCCTTTGTCATGTATGTCTTCAGCTCTGCATTCACTTTATCCTCCTCCCACATGAATCCTTGAATGTTCTGAAATGCAACATGTTGCAATGTTAAATCAGTAGATGAAAAAAACTAATGGACATTGGAGGAAAGATGAAAATATACCTGAACCCACTCGAAGTAACTGACAGTAACACCACCTGAATTTGCGTATATGTCTGGAAGAACGACAACTCCCTTCTTTGACAAAATCTGTGGAGGAAAACAATAGATAATTATGCTGCTGGCTGCTCTTATTTTATGCTGTAGTCTAATTCCTAAAGACTTGATCATTGTAACTAACCTCATCGGCCTCAGGATCAGTTGGATGATTAGCTGCTTCAATAATAAATTTGGCTTTGATATCTTTTGCATTATCCCTTCAATAAAATAGGAAAATCTTTCACTATATAGGAAAATTACAAACACAACATTAGGAAGATCTTGATGAACAACAAACTGATACTCTGAAGACTCATAAAAAAACCTGTTGATCACGCCTCCAAGAGCCGCTGGGATAAGAATGTCACAATCCTCCACCAATATTGAACTAGGATCGGTAGAATCCCCGCCACTGAATCCTTTTATTCCACGACTTTCTTTGACATGATTGAGTAGGCTTGGTATGTCAATTCCACTGCTGTTCTTTATAGCTCCTGTAATATCGCTTACTGCAACTATCTTCCCCCCCTGCTCACTGAGGAGTTGAGCGGCCCAAGAACCAACATTTCCAAACCCCTGAGACAAAAAAGAATGGGCTTAATAAATAATTGGTGTCTTTTTCTATCCAATCACTTCCCCAGGAAATATATTTGCATCAAGATTCATCAAATTTTATTTCATTTCCACTTTAGGCCTAATTAAAATATGAGTTAAGGATGAACTAACTTCGGTACCTGCACAACAAAACGTTGACCAGCAATGCTCTTCCCATACTCTTTAAGCAGGGCCTCAGTTGCAAAGAGGACACCTCTTCCTGTAGCTGCATCTCTTCCAAGAGATCCACCAAGATCCTAAAAATAAGAAATTTGGATTCGAGTTACATAAATGGAGAAATTTAAGAAAAAAGCAGGTTTTCAAATACTATAAGAGAGCATACGCATCATCAGATAACATTAGAAGTGAAAAAATAACCATGAACCTGACTGAAGTATCATTTGAGAGCTTTTCGCAGACTTACAGTAGGTTTTCCAGTTACTACTGCAGGGGAATACCCATGAAATTTTGAATACTCATCTAAGATCCAAGCCATTGTCTGTTCAATTGCACAGCAAAGATTGATAATAAATTCAGATACATGTCACTGAGTTAATTGAAAATCAGACGGTAAGGTTGAGATATATGTTACACGTACCTGTGGATTTGTTCCCATATCAGGCGCTGGAACATCTGTGTGGACTCCAACCAGATCATGTATCTTTTGTGTGAAAACTCTAGTAAGTCTTTCCAGCTCAGAGATGCTCAAATCCCCTGGATTACATCCTATCCCTCCCTTGGCTCCACCATATGGTATGTTAGCTACTGCAGTCTTCCATGTCATGAGTTGCGCCAAAGCATTCACCTCATCTGGGTCTACCTACATTATCCATATAGAATTTTGATTATAAAGAAAGGGGAAAAAAGGTCTAGAGACTGGATCTACCTACACAATACAATCATCAAGATTAGGAAGAAATATAAAAATTTACATCTGAAGTAGCTTATTTTAGCAATTTAATTTGAAAAAGAAAAACAGAATCTACTTTGCAACTGGTCTGCTAAATTCAGAGAGCAGAACCATAATGGTTGCATCTCTAAATCAATTCATAGTTAATCCAGTTTAAAGTGTTCAGCCATCTAAACTTTAACGAACCTCAGGATGGTATCTTATTCCTCCTTTCATTGGACCTCTCGCATTGTCATGCTGAACCCTGAACCCCACAAATGATGCCAAGGTGCCATCATCTTTCGGTATGGTACATTCAACCTGTGATTTTGACCAGAGCAGGCAAGGAACACAATTAAACAAAAGGAAGTAAGTATTGTCAAAACAAAAGCACACTAACCAGGGTGAGGAGAAATACATGGAACAAAGGATAACTCTTTGGAATGTGAAGGGTAAAATAATACATTCAAATCAAGCTTAAATGACTAGAACACCGTGGTAAATTACCATAAAAAGGAAGAGTAATGCTACTGAAAACAGGGGACAGCAAGTGAATCCTTGCTTTTGAAGTCTGGGCAGAAGGCCAGTGTATATATGGAAGTACAAAATGGATATTTTGAGAAAAATTTTAATGATATGAAAAACTTTCGAGCATCAGCCCGGGGGAAAGAAACTAGGAAAATATGACATGATAAATTTAACCTTAATTTATCAATCAACATGCTCAAGTGTTAACCTTAATTTCCCTAAATGGAATGAGCAGACTCTTCTCAAGCTTTGAATCCAAACCCAGAAGCCGAGCTGCCAGCTTAAAGTTTCTGTTGGTTGCAGCTAACGCATTCATGATTCTTCAAACAGCTTCCTGAATAACTTCCACAAAGGAAATTAGATTTCAAATTTCAAAATGATGAACATATGTACATATATAAAGATTTTCTGAAGAGAAAAAGCATGCAACTAGTATTTATTAGAGTGATTGGAACATATCTCATATAGTTAAGACCTTACTAGATAAGAACTGTAAGTGAGTTTTCCAAGTTTTAAAAGTTAAAAATAAAAGACCTTAAGCCTTAAAGAATTGCATGTCGTGTCATCATCCAGTAATCCTTTCAGAATCTCAACCTTAAATATTCATCACGTGTTACTAACTTGGGAGGAAGATTACCTCACCTTGTAAAGTCAATACATGGGCTAATTCATAATTAATTTAGGCTGTTCACATATGCTGGATCGCCAAACCAATTCATTCATGCATAGTCAGCTGCACATCCTCGTCTAGACACCTAAGCAGGATTTCCGAGCTAATTAACTAGACAACCTCGTTTGAAAGTAACTTCGGTTTTAGTTTTCCACACATATATATGCCAAAACTTTTAACTTGATATTTCGGAAAGACTGGCAAATGCCATAGATGGTCAAATTTGGATGTTTGAGCATGTAGTCGATATAATATTTTCATGATTGTTGTTATTTAATCAGGTCTTTCGTCTCCTATCTGGCCTGACGTTATCCTCGGTTCTACACATTGACTACTTGTTTTATGGTCGATCTCTTCAAGAAATAAATTGAGGCACTTGATCCAAGAATATGCATTGGCGACTCATCACGTATAAGGTAAAGATCTATTCATTGGGACTGACTTGATAATCTTTTATATATTTGTTATGCAGCATCATTCTTTTTCAATGATACTTAAGTGAAAAAATGCTCACTGACACGAGATTTGTATATTTTACTAAGAAACAACTCACAACTAACGTATCAGCAAACATATCAGAAATTATAATTGGAATTCTCCAATATTTCCATCCAAGCACAGGAAATATTGGGACCAAGACCAACTCGTACACAAAAAATCCTCCAATTCAGGCTTTGTCATATTGGGCCAAGAAACCCATATGGAAAAGTCCAAAATTTTATGTTCCTACTTTTTAGTCTACAAGATAGAGAATAAGTAGAGGAAATTGTCTTGAATTCACTTATGTCGAAAGAGAGGGCAAGAACTAATTAAGAATATAAAGTTCCAAGGAAGAAATTTCAGAAGCAAATCCTCTTACCTCAATACTGAAAAAAAAGTTGATGAATGCACCCTACACTTGAAGAAGCGAGTGTAGCTCCAATAGTATTTATATATATCCAAAAAGGAGTGAAAGAAGATATGGAATCAGAATAAGTTCCTCTTTCAGCCATATCCTCCAGATATATATACACATTAGACGTACAAAATTGAGTGGATTTACAAGTTCCTACCTACTTTGTCTTGGAAAGGATGTGAATAAGAATACGAATGTGAATATGATGCTATGCTTATGTTATGAGGTCCCTACCTACAAACATCAGAGGAATCAAGCCGTCAACTTCCACTATAAATTTCACTCTATAAAAAAGAAAGAGATAGAACAAATTCAGACGTGGATGCAAAAAATGCTTGGAACGTGAATCTGACGCCAATTCCACGATACAACTTAATGGGTGCTTACCTCAACCTCAAGGCTCAAGACTGGGATTTTGGTTTTGATCCTTGTGCTTGTAGTAGTATATATTGGGTACGTATGTTTCCTGAGATTTTGTTCGTAATATTTTAGGATCCGATCGAAAAGATAAAGTGAATTTTGTAATGTTTTAATTTGAGTAGGAACTTGTAACTGAAACTGAGAGGGAGAATATTGCAAATATTATATCGATCACGACAAAATTATGTTCAAAAGTTGTTCTGCTTGAAATCAATGTGGGGTTGTCGTCCACGTATTTTCTTTTGGGTTTTTGGCTTCATGTGGATGGATGGATCGCTGTTCAAATCGTGACTTGCGTCTTTAACGCCCGTAAACCCATCTTGGATGGAAGAGGAAAAATGGGAAAATACTCTTTAATTTAATGAATTTATGGGTTCATTGGTCAGTCTTTTCGTAGTGCAAAGTGCTGCTTTTTTTTATGTATCTATTTAATTTATATATATAATTCAATATTTTTAAAAAAGCAATTCCAATATATATGTATCTATTTAATTTATAAACAAGAAGAAGAACTACATGTGCCTCTTTAACAAAGTACTTGTGTGGGAGGTAAAGAATTAATCTTGTGGTCTGTCAATAAATTAAATTATTAAATTATTTCAATGACATAATTAATGTCCTTCTGTCTCCAAAATTATGCTATGTAAGATTAAATTTTCTTCATCTGGTTCACACAGTTGTAAGTGGAAGGAAAAAAAAATCACTTAGTGATTTGATGTTAGTGGCTTATGTGTCCGCCCACTAAATAAAAACGAGGCGACAACAACTAATGCAGAAAAAGAATCTTGAGATGGAATCCGCCTCATAATCTGTTAGATACCATTTACTAAGAATCTTGGCATGTTCTTTCCTCAAGATAATGTTGTCTTTTACAACGCGCATTATTGGAATATGACCCAAATTTCTATTGGAATTATGATAGGGTTGATTAATTGATAAAAGGAAAAAGAGTCTTCTTGATTTAGAAGTCTGATTGACAAGGAATCAAGTTTATCAAGGATTGAAAGTTTGATTGGTAAAAGAACTTTGAAGAATTGAAGACTTGATTTTTTGGGATGTTGAATGATAAGTGCGTTTTGCGCAC
>CAIGRO010124572.1:0-10499 GCA_903798355.1 Fraxinus baroniana
TTCTTTCTTTCTCCCTAGCCTGTGTGGCTGTTGTAGAGGCTAGATTAAGAGTTCACACCTTGCCCTTTGTGGGCAACACGAAGAGCAACTGATTGTGGAGATTGGTTGGCAGTTTTGGGTTTGTAGATTGTGGTTGTCGACTGGATGAATTAACTGAGCCTGGAAAATCAGTCAATTGGAAGCACAAAATCATACACAAGTCATTGCAGGTTAATTTTAGTATGTGGAACAAAAGTTTTTCCTTCAACACATAAACATCTTTCAATGGATTCACTTTTGAACTCTAATTTCTTATATAGCCGAACATCATTTTTGACAGCCCCATATTGAGCACTATTTCCCAATAGATTCATCATCGAATATTGGATCGACCTTCACCCAATTTTGCCTGGCGAAAACAATACACTGCAATTTATCTGTGGATGGATCACCCAAGAGCAACACGTTGGTGTCGCCTTTTAATTTAACAACATCAGAAACTTTATACCTTGAGACCCCAAACAGAGTACAAGCAACAATTTTCATCACATCACCATGATCAAAAGCTGATGGATCAATTCTCCTATAGCATCTAGTGTTAATTTAGATAATCCTTGAGAAGTAACCTTTGTAGGTTCCCTTACTTCGTTAAGTGAGTGGGTGTTTACTTGAGTTAGAAGACAATGTGACATGGAAGAAGTCGTACCACACGATGATGGAGACAATACACATCTATTAATTGTGGCAAGATCTAACAAATGAATAATAAAATCCAGACCTCATCTTTTAGAGAATGTATCATCTAGTCAAATATGTGTTAATAAAGACATTATTTGCATTACAAATATAATTTATTATTATAGGTTTTTTCGAGTACGCTTGAGCTTGGTCCAAAAAAAATCTAAAGAGTTCATGTGCTCCTTTTTGGAGGTTGAGCATCAAAATGCAACACAAGTTAAAGATTTGAAACCTATAATGCTTTCATTGTAGGACTCATATTAGTTAAACAAGAATAACATAGCTACACTTTGCAGTATTGGAGAATAAAAGAAAAATGTGCAAAAATGGCCAAATCATCTTTGCAAAACTATAACTGTAGCCCATTTTATTGAAGATTTGCAGATAAATGGAAAAGATGAAGAGAGGAAATGACGGGAAAAATCTATTGAAATCAGGATTCCATACATTGAGATATATCAGTTGGCATCTTAGTTGGCATGTATATATATACTACTTCAGTTAGCTACTCACGACCAAGGAATGAAAGAATTATTACACAATTACATAAATAATGTCATCTAATTAGCTCAACACTCCCCCTCAAGATGAGGAGTATATATTCAATACTCCCATCTTGCATAACATAAATTTGGACTTAGTTCCACCTATAGCTTTTGTCAATAGATCAGCAACTTGATTTTGTGATGCTGTACAGCATTTTTACTTCACCATCTTGAACCTTGTCTCTTACCAAATGACAATCAATCTCAATACATTTTGTCCTCTCATGGAATACCGAATTATTTGATATGTGAATTGCATATTGATTGTCACAGAACAACAATGCAGCCTTGGATTGCATTACTCCCAAATCATTTAGCAAGTTCTTCAACCAACTTAACTTGCACACAACTGCTGCCATCGATCTATACTCTGCTTCAACAGAGGATCTTGATACCATATGCTTCTTTTTCAATTTCCATGATATCAAGGAGTTTCCCAAGAAGATACAATATCTGGTGATTGATCTCCTAGTATCTGAACAGGCAGCCCAGTCTGCATCACAGTAACCTTTCAGCTCCAAGTCTGGTATACTTTCAAAAAACAACATTTGTCCTGGTGTACCCTTCAAGTACCTTAGAACATGATGAGCAGCTTCCATGTGAGGCTTCTTAGGTGATTGCAAGAATTGACTTAGCAGTTATACATCATACGATAGATCAGGCCTAGTTATGGTTAAGTAAAATATTCTTCCTACCAGCCTCCTATACTCACTGGCATCCAATACATTATCTCCTTCATCCTTGCTTAATTTCAAATTACGTGGTAGAGGATTTGCTACTAGTTTGGCCCCTAAATAACCAGCATCTGACAGAACATCCAAGGCATATTTTCTCTGACATATAGAGATGCCCTTTGCAGTCCTAGCAACTTCAAGCCCAAGGAAATACTTTAGAATCCCTTAGCTTAAATTGATCGTTCAATTCCTTCTTAAACAGATCAATATATAGTAAATCATTTCCACCAATTATAATATCATCTACATAAACTAGTAACACAGTGAATGAGCTTCCATTGCACTTGCTAAACAAGGAATAATCAGCCCTTCATTGCTTAAAACCTTGTGACAAAACATATGAAGTAAGCTTAGTATTCTACTGCCTTAAGGCTTGTTTAAGTCCATAGATGGACTTATTTAACTTACAAACTAAACATTCTCCATTCTCCCCCTACTGCTCATAACCCGAAGGCATCATCATGTACACCTCCTCATTTAATTCACCATGGAAAGAAGCATTACAGATGTCTAAATGGTGTAAATGCCATTGCAATTAAGCTGCAACAACCAATAATGTTTTAACTGTAACCAATTTTGCCACAGGGGATAATGTTTCTTCATAGTCTAAGCTAATTGCTGAGTAAACCCTTTGGCAACTAGGCGAGCTTTCTTTCTCTCCTCAGTTCCATCTGAATGAAGCTTAACTTTATACACCCATTTACAGGCTATAGGCTTTTATTATCTGGGAGCTTAACAACATCCTAGGTCTGATTTGAAACCAATGCTTTGTATTCCAAATCCATAGCATGACACCACTTTGGATGCTTGGATGCTTCATCAAAAGACTGAGGCTCAAACACAGTGGAAAGAGCCAAAACATAATGTTTATGTGCATGAGATAGCTGAGTGTAAGCAAGATGTTCTGGTATTGGATATTGCTTACCTGAAACAAGACCTTTTCCCATATAGTTTGATATAGAGGTAGGTAACTTAGAAGCTGGATTACAATGATAATCTTGGAGATAAGAAGGTGGTTTGATAGTCCTTTTTGACTTTCGAATAGGTAGTAAAGATGGAGGAGATGAAATCACAGATAAAGGAGTTAGGGCTGCAGAGTTGTTGCTGTGAGGAGATGAAATGGGAGCATAAGTGGAAATAGAGGCTGGAAATGAATTAAAGATATCATAATATGAAGGTAACTGAGGTGAGAATAGATTTTGATTATACTGTGAAGGGACAGAAAAATTTGATAAGGACTGAAGGAAAGAAGGATGATGGAATGGAAGGATGTTTTCATGGAAGATAACATCCCTGGAATGAAAAGTTGTATTGGTATGAAGGTTATAAAGTTTGTAAGCCTTCATGCCTTAGGGATAACCAACGAATACACAGGGTGTAGGTCTAGGATCGAATTTTGTACTGTTTCTTTTCAATGTGCCAACATAACATAAACACCCAAACACCCTAAGATGAGAGTATGAAGGTGCAGTATTATAGAGTATTTCATAAGGGGATTTATCAGCAAGAATAGAAGTGAGAGTTCTATTAATGAGGTGTGTAGCAGTTAGAATACAATCACCCCATAATTTATGTGGTAAGTTGGCTTTGAATTTGAGAGCTCTAGCAATGTTTAAGATATGTTGGTGTTTCCTCTCAACAACACCATTTTGTTGTGGAGTTTCTACACAGCTGACTTGATGTGAAATGCCCTTGGAATTAAAGAATTCTGTCATAGAGAACTCAACACCATTGTCAGACCTCAATGTTTTTATATTGCTTTGAAAGTGTGTTTGAATTAAAGAGTAAAAAACCTGAATGATAGGTCTGGTTTGAAACTTATTTCTCATTAGGTACGTCCATATCACTCTACTATAATCATTAACTATAGTAAGAACGTACTGGGATCTATTTAAAGAAGGGGTGGAGTAAGGCCCCCAAATATTACAGTGAATGATGTCAAAGGCCTTAGTGCTCTCATTTTACTAAGGAAAAAGGAAAGTCTATGTTGTTTAGCCAATGGACAAATGGAACAATGTAAGAATTTATTGAACTGATATCGGGAACATATTTATGGAAGGCAGATAATTTTCAAGTAGGCACGTGACCTAAACGGCAATGCCATATATCTATATCACTCTTGACATTACTGATGTTCTGCGAATTACAAGAAGTAGCAGAACTTTATTACAATGGAGATTAGAAACAGAACTACAACATGATATAACTGTGTGAACATTTTGAGATTTGACAGAATGTGCAATGAACTGATGAGATTTGATGGAGGACTTACTGTTGGACTTGAATTTGGATTGAAATTCAGGAAGTTGAAAGTGATATAATCCATCCTTAAGTTTGCCTATCACAATCATCCTCCATGTTAAAAGATCTTGAAAAAGGCAAACATTATGCACAAAAAAAAAAAATAAAAAAATAAAAAAATTATGCTTAAGAACCAAATTGCGACATATATTAGATTAAACTTAAATGATGGCACCATAAGAACATCAGTCAAGACTAAATCATCAGACAACTGCACAGTGCCAACATTAGTTACAGCCACATGATCTCCATTTGGTAACCTAATAGATGCATTTGCCTCAGCTGTGATGGTCAGGTATTTGCTAGAGCAGACCATGTGCTCAGATGCTCCAATATCAATGATCCACTTAACTCCATTTGCATTAACATTGTGATAGAAGTGATAACCTAAAAAATCAGAAGTTTCAGGAATAGCTGATGAGGCCAGTGGAATGTCTTGTGATTTTGAACTGCTAGTAGATAACTGTGCTTGCAATTGAGGAACAAGCATAGCTAAGAGTTGTTGACCTTGATCTAGAGTAAAAGGTACATTTAACTGATGATTAACTGCCTCAGATTTTTTATCAACTGGAACTTGAGCCACTACATTAGCAATAGGTGTTCTGCCTCTAGCAAGTTCATGACCTGGAGGATAACCTACGAGTTTATAACACTTCCCTCTGAGATGTCCTAACATATCGCAATAACTGCAAATAGGTTTGTCTCTCCTTTGAGATGGATTGTATGAGTTATACCTCTTATTTCCATTTGATCCATTCATCACTTTACTAGTAAAGACAGCTGCCTCGAAATGTTGCTGCTTTTTAGTAGCAACATAATTCTGTTTTTCATCTTGCAAAATGAGTGCAAATACTTTGTTTGATGAAGGCAATTGATCCATTAACAACACCTGACTTCTAACAGCAAAAAAGTGATAATCTAGTCCCATTAAGAATTGCATAACTTGATCCTCATGCTTGTAGCAATTGCTATTAATATCACGCCTATAATTGTCTAACTCTTCCCAAAGTCCTTTGAACCTGTTAAAGTAGGAGCTAACTGAACTATTCTCCTGCGAAATAGAAGCGATCTACTTCTTCAATTCATACACACGTGTGCTATTGCCTTGGCTATACCTATCACGAAGCTCAATCTATATTTCCCTTGTAGAATCCTTATGCATCACGCTAGGATAAAGTTCCTTAGGGATGGAATTGATAATCCAGGAAGAGACTACGTGATTGCACCTTCGCCAAGCACTGAACAAAGGATCCTCCTTGCGAGGTTTATCAATTTACCATAAAACCTTCTTTGTTTTTGACACTAAGAGCCATGATTACAGCTCGACTTCACGTCGAGTAGTTGTCTTCAGTGAGAACAACTGAATGATTTACATTCCTATATTATCTCTATAGTGAAGATAATAAGCACTAGCTGGATCTGAAATTAATCGACTGAGAACAGAATTTATTTCTTCTGCAGCCATCTTTCCAACAGATGAATCGTCAGGTGAATTTATGTGATCACGCTGATTTTGTAAATCTGCTGCAACACTCAATTCATCCACAATTACATGGAAGTTTCAATCAATTGCTCTGATACCATGAAGATTTGCAAATAAATGGAAAAGATGAAGAGAGGAAATGGCGGGAAAAATCTATTGAAATCAGGATTCCATACATTAAGATATATCAGGTGGCATCTTAGTTGGCATATATATATATACAACTTCAGTCAGCTACTCACGACTAAGGAATGAAAGAATTATTATACAATTACATAAATAACCTCATCTAATTAGCTCAACATTTATTTCGACATTGTGAATACATATTCTTATTTGCATATTCAACAATGGAGTATATTGTGCAGTGTTTTGATGAATTAAAGTCCATTCTACGTTGTATTCTAAGTTAAAACAAATTGGATGAGTTACATTAGAAGCCGATATCGGGTACTAATTTCATGCTTGGTCTCTAATGGAAGAGTTTATGATGTAGGGCCGAAGCGATAGAAATAATAAACAAATTAATACACAATCGAAGTTTCGTTGATTTCCAACAAACAGTGCAACATGATTACTTTATAGTTTCTGTTTATTCCTAATAATACTAGAAATCTAGGTATCAAAACTCTTTGATTAACACATGAATATTGAGAAATTGGACTCGTTGATTTTAAATATCAAATATCACTTTTCTGCCGGTAAGGCTTACAACCCCTGTTGAAGCAATAACCAAAAACTAGATAAAAACTAAAATCTAGACAGATAAAGACTAAATCTAGATAATTATGAAAATTAAAAGATAATGACGAAATTAAAATTCCGAATTTTCAGAATTAATCTGAAATAAACGGAATTACAATTTATTTAATAAAATACTAACTAGAATATAATTAAAAACTCAATTATCATCAGTTTTCTTGGCATCATCCTCCCAAAACTGTAATTTAGGAATCCGTGCAACTTTATGTTTATCTTCACCATACAGTTTCTCAATAAACAGTGGGCTCATGTAGAAAAGTTTAAGAACTTCCATCTTGGTAAGGCGTTCAATTCCAGATGGAACTCTTTCCAGATATTTGCACCGCTGAATCTTTATCCTTTTCAGATTTGGCATTGCTCCCTCCTCAATTATAACCTGTTTTAAAGGTTCAAACGTGTCAAGATATAACTTTTGAAGACTTTGAAACTTTCCCGCCTTGAAACAAAGTTCTTCACCAACGTATCCATCAAGAAGTTCAAGACGGACTAAGCTCGGCAAATCTTGGAGATACTGGAGTGGATCATCTCTTAACTGACTCCACCTGAAGTAAACTTTAACCAATTTGTTGAGAGATTTTATCCAACATGGAAATTTTTCTAAACGTCCTGACACAGAGAGCTCCTGAAGGGATGCAGGAGGGGACAAAATGTGATGCAGGTCCATGATCTCATTTTCTGCTTTTGAAAACAAGGCCAATGATTGAAGATTTTGGAGCTTTTCAATGGATGAACACACCATCACTCCATCCTCTCTTCCCAATTTGAATATGAAAAGCCTTCTCAGTTCCTTCATGTTCCCTAGCTCTTTTATTGTGCCAGGGATTGCCTCAACGAAAGAGAGTTGGTATAAAGACTTCAGAGCTCCAATTCCATTTGGTAGCTTGAAACCAAGAACATTGTTGATTTGAACATATGAATGTGCAACATAGCCTTCATAGCGACATATTATGAGATGTCTCAGTTTTTGGAGTTGTAAGATCTCTATGGGCAACTCAGTGACAAGTGAGTGTTTAAGATCTAACGTCTCTAGCTCTTGAAGCTTCTTGATTGATCTCGGAAGTGATTGAATTTTTGTATGCCTCAAAGATAGATATTTCAGAAGGAGGAGCTTGGTGATTACCTCTGGGAATGATTTTAGAGGTAATCCTGACAGGTCTAGAACTTTAAGCATGCTACAACTCTTAAGCAGCTGTAGTATTGATGACGAATAGGTCACACCAAATGCAAGCAAGGAACGGAGTTTTTTGCCTGACATTTGAGGTTTAAAGTTTTCCCAAGGGCCATGTATTGTTAAGCGACGAGCTTCGTCGTTCCATTGATCATTGGAATTTTTGCCTGCTGTCATCAAGAAACTCTGACGTTTTGCTTTTCTTAGAAGATTTTCCCTGAGAAAATAATGTATGCGGCAAGATTTTATGTTTCCATTCTCTTTACACTTCACCACTTGGATCAAGTTTTTGTTGGCAAGCTCCTTCAGGTAGACTTGAGCAACTTGTTCCGCTGTTCGTCCATCTTTTTCGTCCACGAAACCTTCCATTATCCATAGGCGAATCAGGGAGTTGCACTTTATCAAGTGATATTCTGGATATATGGCCATATATAACAAACAGTATTTTAGAGGGTAAGGCAAATCATTGAAGCTAAGCAACAAGATCATATTCAAACTCCTATTCTCTCTTTCTAGTTCAGATCCAAGACTCCGATTAAGCATCTCCCATTCGTCCAATCTGTTGCTCTTTGAGGCCAGAAATCCACCAACAGACTTGATAGCAAGCGGCAACCCTGCGCATCTCTCTAAGATATTATTAGTAATTTCCTCAAGATAGGAAGGACACGGACCCCCTCGAAACGTCTTTTGACAAAACAGTGTCAAAGATTGCTTTGAAGTAAGGGGCTTCAACGTATATACATTCTCCTTAATTCCCATACTACAATGGGAAGCTACAGTATCATCACGTGTTGTTACAATTAATCGACTACCAGAAGAGTTGTTAGGAAATGCACATTTGATAGCGTCCCATTCTAGGGTTTGCCGTAAATCATCAAACACAATCACATACCTTTTTTCTTGTAAGAATTTTTTAATCTCTTCCTTCAGCTGAATATTATCCATGGTGTTCATTCCTTCAGGGGATGCTTCCTTGGTTTCACGAAAGAGTTGCCGAATCAAATCCTTTAGGATCTCCTCCATAATGATTAACCGAGGGACAGTTATCCAAGCGCGACTTAGGAATTGCTTCTTCACTGCTGCATCATCATACACTTTCCTAACAAGAGCTGATTTCCCCACACCTGCCGTTCCTGTCACTGAAATTACACTCAGTCCGGAACCATTTTCCATGAGCAATCTCATTAACTTGCTTTTGGATATTTCAATTCCTACAAGATTAACTTCTTCTTCCAAAAGGGCATCACCTCTAATATCAATTGCAAAGTCCAAGCTGGTGTCAACATGTGGATTTGAACCCCCTGCAGGGTTAAGATATCTCTGATGTCCATCTGCAATACTTTTGACACGAGTATTAATACTTTTGATATCAGAAACAAGCCCAGAATAGAATCTTAAATTTACGATGCAATTTAAAAATTTATAAAGTACGGTACTGGACCACCCACTGCCCTGATAATTCTTCGTCAAGCCGAGTACAAATTTGTCGAGAACATCTTCAGTGTCATGTGCAACTTGGCGAACTTGGTTAACCCAATTTGTCATCCCCGTATCACTATTCTCCATGACACTGTCAGCATCTTTGAGAAATGCTGTCATTCGATCCAACTCATCTCTGATGTTCTCCACATCGGTCTCAACTCCTCCCACCTCTCTCAGCTTTTCAAATAGTGCTGCTGTAATAGTTTGAACTACAAAAGAAGTTACTACGTCGGCCATTTCACTTCTTCTTATCAAATTTTCTAGTTTGCAAGTTGTGCTAGCAGATTAATGGTCCTCACAGCATTTATAAACTTCATCAAGTCAGAAGAAATGGCAGGAACGCAACTAGTTGATGATTCCCTTGGCATTGAAACCTGGTATCCCATTAAGGAGACAAGGAGAGAATCCATAGAGATTAAATATGCTCTTGTTAAACAATTAAAAAAAAATAAAAGAAAAGAGGAGGCTAGGGTTAATTTCATTAATTCTGCATAATGAAATTGAATACAAAAATGATACTTTAACATAAATATAAAGAGACTATATATAGGCTAAAATAAAGGAAACTAAAAAGACTATTCTACCCTTAATAAACAATAAAACAAATAATGCTATATTTCTTAACAAAACCAGTCTCTCTATTATCATAATTAAGACCAGAAAAATGTTCTTCATTAAAAATAACAGAAGAAAACGAAAACGGGAAATAGAATGCGACTTGATAAAAAAAGCTGCAAGCTGCAAAGAAGAAGAAATAAATGACAAAGTAATTGTGCCATGCTTGAGATGATGACGAGTAGGGTGACAATCGATCTCAATGTGCTTAGTTCGTTCATGAAAAACCTAGTTGTAAGCAATCTAAATAAAACTCTGATTGTCGCAATACATAAGAGTGTGATGAGAAAGAAAAACTCTCGTATCTATAAGTAATCAACGTAACCAAACAATCTCGTTGGTAGTAGATGCCATAACAAGATATTCTTCTTTAGTTGAAGATTGAGAAACAATAGATTGTTTTTTGCTCTTCTAAGAAATAAGAGAATCATTAAAAAAAAAATAATACAAAAACCAGTAACAGACTTGCGATTTGTAAGATCACTGTCATGATCAGTATCAGAGTATGCACGCAGCTCCAAGGAGGAGGTGGATGGAAGTAAAAGACTATAAAAGACTGTACACAAAAGATACAGCAAAATACGAAGAATAGCTGCCCAATGAGCTGTAATAGGAGAAGCAAGAAACAGACTAACAACATGAACAACATATGCAATATCTGGATGAATAATAATGAGATATACCAAGCTCCC
>CAIGRO010124622.1:0-25654 GCA_903798355.1 Fraxinus baroniana
GAAAAGGGCCCCGAATCAAAAAACTCTCAACAGAGATTATGTAATTTTCATTTTCTTAGATTAACTTTAAATTCCTTCCCAGTTACTCGTGTGCTTGCGCCCCTTGGAGGCGTCGTGTCTTGTTTCTATTGTAAATCTTCATCGAATTAATACACCCCTTTTTGGGACTTTGTCTCAAGAGGTTTGTCACTTACACAATCGTCTGATCCTTTTCTTTAATTGTTAGCGTACCGAAACCCGCGCGAAACAGTGACTAATACAAGTTACATACTAGATAATAAGTGCACATTTCACTTCGTATAAGTAATAGTGGAATTTAATGATAAACACTTCTTTTTCTTACCCTAAATATAAGAATGTGCATACGCGTTATCTTACGAGTGAATTGTATCATATGCAAGCAATAAATAATGAGTAGAGTATCAAACTCACGATGGCTGATTATGTACTTATTAACTTTAATTAAAAGCAACCCTAATTTGAAACACACGATCAATTATAATGGTTTTGTTTTAATTATATCTAATTATCAACTAACAAAATAAGCAAATACATCTTGGGATTTAATCAAGTAGCAAGAGACTATAATCTCGAATCTCCATTGTTAGCATACTTTAATCCTTAGTTAGTCGTTATTAATAACTTATATGCTAACAATTTATATTCCTTATATGTTAATTTTTGAGATAAATTAATGCATTTTTTTAAAATCTATGATCCGTTTATATTTCTATGAAAGTTGCGAATGATAAAAATGCGATATAAAAATAAAATATCAATTAAGATTGCACTATGCATAAAGTTATATCTATATTTTCTATGGGGCTTAATGATTTTATTATTTGAGCTAGATAGACGTAGTACATCTATGTAACAATATTAGTCCTAGAAATAATCCTAAAATTCGTTAGATAATAGGATGATAAAAAATTAAAAACAAACAATTTACTTCACTGAAAAATTAACAGAGTATTTCATCAATAACCTTGCAACAAAAGTTTAGCCTTTTCTATCACAAAAATATCAGGTAAATAATGAGTAACTCGAATAATTTAGATAAAAATAAGTACGACGCTTAATCTTGAATCTTTTCAAGATAACTTAGAATAATTGATAGTCATGGAAACTCATCCAATTGTACAACAATTAGAATGTTATTGCATCTTCAACAACATATAACAGACCTGAAGAAGTTGTAGAACAAGGTAAACAAGGATAGGTAATCGAACATTATAGTACAAGAACAAAAATCACACTTTTATTGGCTAGTCGAAGAATGTGTAGACGGGCTTTACATTCGTATACACACTTTCCATCCTCACTGTACAAACTAAAGATTCTGCATTTGCAACCCTCCTAATCGCTCTAAGTCAACGTCAAAAATAAATGAAGCGCCATACGAAAACAAAAATGCAAGCTCACAACAAACCTCCAACCGAAAAGAATATCAAACATTTAACTTGCCAAGAGAAAAGATAACATTGAGGAAATTTATCTCCAAATTTTCATTCACCAAGTATGGAAATAAGCAACCCGGGAGAAGAAGCAGCTAAAAATGCACTGATGCTATCCCTTACAGCTTGAGAAATTGGTTTCTTTGCTGTGTAAGAAATCATCTTTGGATCAAGATGTGAAAATGAAGTAATTAACAACACGTTTGGTTAACCCTTAAAAAGGTAAAATTACTTCTAAGTTCTAACAATTTATCTACAAACAAGTTTGGATAACTCACTTTTTCTAAAAGTAAAAAATTAACATTTTATAAAGGTAACCTTACCTTGAGTCAAAATAAGTAACTTAGTTATTTCCAACTTCACCAATAAAGAAATAATTTATTTTAAGACTTACTTAGTTACTTAGAAGTTATAAGTTAACTTTTTAAGCTTAACCAAAGTGCTCTAAATTTGCAAATATAGTGAGAGAAAAGACGTACAAATATCTGAGCATGCTTTCTCTAATCTTCAATCTATTCTGGAGGATACCGAGAAAGAATTAGATGTCCTGAAAGCACTCAGAACAGTTTAAGTGACATTTTAAGCTTATTCTGCTTCCATTTAGGCAACTTGTAGAAAGCAGCCTTAGTCATCCCAAATTTCTCCTTGAACTCTTCTGAGGACAAATAAGCCTGTGCAAACAAGATTATCGAAATCTTTGTCAAAACAATTTCATAATGATCTTGCTATCACAGTACCTTTCCAAATGCATACCTCTCGCTTGGTCACATCAATATCAGTTGCAGGATCTGTTGACGATGTTGTTAACTGTTCATATGGGTATATTGGGAATCTTTCCTCATCCTCAGCATTGCCCTCCTTGACATCCTCTTGTATAGTCTCTGGCTTAAGTTTGGGTGGTTCTTCTGAGTTCCCACCTAAGTTGGTTTCAGGGTTTTGCTTCGGTACATTAGTGCTCACTTCACCAGTATTTTTTAAAAAAAAATCAACACACATCCCTGAAGAGGGATACTCAAATGACCGAGAAAAGGGGATAAACCACCGTTAGCTACTCAACTTATACTGAAGTTTCACGTTAGTCACTTAACTTTATTTCACTTTGAAGTAGTCACTCAGGTTTACTTTTTATTTAGGTCGGTCGGTCAGTTAGAAAATCCATTAACATTTTCAATGGAATGGATGACGTGGAAAAACCTCATGTAGATGCCACATTAAATTTTCATCTTCCATGTCGGACATTCAGTTAGAAACACTAATGGATTTATATTGAGCAACTACATTAAGCTCAAATTAAATTTCAGCGACCACTTTGGAATAAAATAAAATTGGAAGGGTAGTGACATGGAACTTCGCCATTGAGTGACTAAGAGTGTTTTTAACCCATTGAGAAAAACCTTGAGCAACGTCACCTTTAGGAGAACGTGGAAGATTGACGTCCCGAGCCAGCATCTTTTTTTCAGAAGTTGCACTTAATGCTGCTAAAGCAGTTGATCTAGAAGCCGAATTTGCTGAATCAGGGGTCACAGATTTCGGATAAAGCTTACTTATCACTGGAGGAGGAGTTGACAGGTTCCTTGCATTGGAGTTCTCAAACGTCGAGGCTAGAGCATTGAACGCTGGAGACCTGCCCCTCACACGAACTCTTTCAGAGTTCTCCTTTTGGGTTTCTACCATGTATCGTGCATATAATAACGGAGAAGAGATAAGTCAGACAGCTATATGATGAATATGAGAAAATAAGACATGTATTGATAAATTGTCCCTTCATAATCGAAACTCTTTCTCCAACGTAAGCATGGTGTATTACGACAGACAATTATATGACGAATAACAGAATTCTGCTAATTGAGACTTATTAAGGTATAGGGTTTAAAGGTATAGGGTTTTGTATAGAATAAAAAACCAAAATGAGACATAGTGATAAATTGTCCCTTCAAAACATTAATTGCTCCAACATAAGCATCATACATAACAAAAAATATAGATCGTTTTGCCAATTGCCACATATAAACAATACAGTCAAACTTTTTAACTTAAATATTAAATCTCTGTTTTTCGGTAGCAGGGCATCTTTTCCTCCCTTATTTTGTCAATCCAAATTACTCCAATTAATTGTAAAATAATAATAACAATAAAAAAAATCAGCACATCTCGTTTTATTATAAAAATACTGAATATGATAATAAAGTAAAATATAATTTTACCTGGAATTCTACATTCCTTCTTTTGCTTCTACTTTCTCATTGTTAAATTATTATGAAGTTTAAAACTTCTATAAGTTGTGCAAAAATTGGAATCGCTGTACATATATATCTTGGAGTTTTTTCAAAAAGATTATTATTTTGATGCCCAAAATTCTATAAAGATATTATAAATGACCAGATTATAAAATATTCCATAAGGTAGCCGTTCTTGTATGATAGAAACATATACTCCATATAAAAGTTAAAACTGAACATATGAAGCAACTTAGCTTAACCAGGATAAAGTGAAGTAGATTTCCTCTTAAAGCGCGATCTTTCATCCCTCCCTCCCCTTCCTCTCTGGAGCCAATTTTATGAAATAGAACAAATTTTATAATTTGCAAAAGGTTGATTGGAGATAAACCAAGCATACACTGACATACAGACACTAATTTTGGTACCAGATCTATTATGGGAATGCCAATCTTATTCTCCATTTGGAATATGACAAATAACTTTTTAGAATTTTAAAACCCTCGGTTTTTATGAGAAATCAGTCATCTGGTTCTGGAACTTTGAACTAGCCATGATTTTGACACCTTACTCTGTGTCAAATTTATTGATGAAATGTATGCATTCTACAACTTAGACAAAAGAATTGACCGAGCGGCTATGTCCCCAACTGTTTCTTAAGAACATAGTCATATTTAACTATTTTCATACGTGAATTCCAACACTATAGATCCTTCCCATCCCATAATTACTTCTTGATCCATAGATAACCAGGGAACAATACAAGAAAATGAATAGTAAAAGGTGTTAGTAAGTCACTGAACAGGAGGTGTCAATCCGGGTGATCCGCTCCGGGCGGGTCGACCCGTCGACATATGAGCCCGATAACGGCTCACGTGAAAAAAAGCCCGCCGGCCCGCTACGAGTTCCGGGCAATTCCGAGTCGGCCCACAAATTTTGGACTACAACCCAGGCCCGCCCGCTGACCCATCCGGGTCATGCGGGACACGGGTCGCGATTTGTTCCGGTTTGACCCATATGATTGTATAAATAAAATTATAAAAATATAAAATTTTTCATATTTATAGCAAAAAAATATTTTTTTTATTAAATGTAAACTAAGAATTGAACAAAATGATAAATTCATATTTATACCAAGAAATGTTTATATAGAATTCAAATTTAATGTTACATGAATTATTTATANAAATTTAACTTAAACAAATAACAACAAAATGCATTTCTAATTACTATTATCAAATATTTATAGTATAAGTACATCTCAACTAGATTGACACCTATTTTTATTATAATTTATAGTTTTAAGTACATCTCAACTAGGTTGACATCTAATTAATTATAATTTAGTTATTAAAAAATTTTTAGTTTTTTTTTTTTCACGGGACAGCGGGTTAACATCGGTCCGTGAAGGTGCAACCCCGCGAAGCCCGCGGGTCACACCTCCTTAACCTGTGAGCCGTCCGCTCGGGTCACAAGTCGGCTACCATATACTGACTAAAAGAAAAAGAATTCTGAAAGTTCCAAGAGAAAATTAATATATAAAGCACAATAAGAAAATTGGACAACAAAATGTGTAACGTAAACATATAAAACTTTGCAACTGATACCGTAAAGAATATGACATCTCTGGCACTTGTATAACCGTGCCCTAACATTTTTTTTAGTGAAATTATATAATGCAAAATGTTAGCGCACTGAATGATCAGTCGTCTGATATTATTTATCATACAAAACTAAACACAAAATGGCAGATATGACGCGGTTGCATTGCAAAACAAAATCGATGAGAATGACATGTAGATATAGATTGTGTCTCAAGAGAATATGGAGGAAAGAACGAAGGAAAAGAAACTTACATCCACCATCGGAGTGCCCCCTTGTTTAACAATAGCAAGTTTTTTTTGAAAGGAGTTCCCATGCATCTGCAGTCACGAATTAATTATCTTATAGTTCCCAGAAATTCATCAAAGTAAATAGAGAAATCACTTACAGCAAATTTTGTTGAGTCCCAAGAGAAAAACCGAGTAAAAAAGGTTGGCTCGCTCCCCTCCACAACAATATATATTGGAGCTTGAAGTGATAAATTTTCAAGAAGAAAATCGCACTCCAGGAATTTCTGTTGAAAGAATAACAGGTAAAAAGATCACATGAGCAACTTATCAACCATCTTAAGCACCAGGAACATGCAACCCGATTAGAATTTCTGGTGGCGACTTCCAACTAGTTCAATTCATCTATAAATTTCTACTGAATCAAGGGCAGAAAAAAATCGCCATTCATTTTTGCCAATTAATTTTCAGACCTAAACCGACTTGGATAAATTTGAAAACAACCCATGTGATTTTCATAACATGTCATTGCAAAGTCCACAGGTATTGCATATATTTCTAAAAGTAAAGTAAGTCAACACATACCTCTCCAATACTCAAAGCATTCATCTTATCCTTGGATTCAACCTGTTGCCCAACCCATACATAAATGTCTGAATGACAGTCCAGAATGAAGATATCTTCAGTCATTAGATCATCCTGGTCGAAATTATATATCTCTGTCACCTGAAATAAATAATCATATTCAACACTGTAGAGGACAATCTAATAGGAAAAAAAATTGTTCTGTGACTCTACCAAAAACATCAAATTGCAAAACAATGCATTTTTTCTTGTATCCATATTTTTTATTAGGTATTGACAAAAACAACCATAAGTGCAACGCTGAAAGTCTTAACTAAATTGTATTGCTGTTATTTTTCTAGGGAATAAGAAAATGAAAGGAAAATGCACACCTTCAAATCTCCTGAAGACCAAAGCGAAATTCAGGCACAATAGAATGACAAAATGAAAGAACAAAACCAGTTAGCATGATCCGAAAGAGAAGTACAAATTAATAATTAAAATACAAAATGAATTAAGACGATATTTTTCATACCCTTCAAGAAGGTACAAGAGAACAGATGAGGATCAGTTTCAGCATCTCTTGAAATTTTCTGGCTCAGGTACTCCGATTTTCCACCTAACAAATCCCAGAACTGCTCGGATTCTGCACCTTCTTTTTGTAGTCTGGATTGCATATTTGGCTGAAAGTATAAATTGTGACCAGCATAAGACAAAGGTAAGGCAACAAATACTAGATAAAAATATTAAGTTTCCAGCAAAAGATATTTCAAACATCTTCTGTGCGTCATGGTTTTGCATTATTTGATAGTATACTGTAAGATGCACAAATGCTAAAGAGTTGAAGCATGGTAATATCGGGATTTCAGATTATCAAAGATAGTGTAAATATAGGTTTCAACAAGTTGAAAATTCTAATTACTGAAAGCTCTTACCAGGAAACAAAATAAATACTCATAACAATAAGTCAATAGCAGACCTTTATAAGATCCAGCTGCCTCTCAACAAGTTCCTGGTCTTCAGGTGTTGTAAGGTTTCCGTACCAAGTGAAGACAGAGGAGCCACTATGTAATATGTAACTGTAGGAAGAATTCAAAGATGTTGCCACCTGAATCAAATTAATAAAGAATTCATATCCCCTTGGATGTATAAATAGAGAATTAGAGCAGGGTAAAATAGATTGAGAACTATAAATTTGTGGAATATCATACAGTGATGAACAGAAGATGGGCAAATGGTGAAAAGGATGAATGCTATCAATCACGAAACTGAAACCAATTGTGCGTCATGGTTAATTGACCTGGTTGTCTAAAAAGAAAAGTTCCTTCCCTTTTTCAATAAGTTGGAAGTAAATAAAAGTTTTTACCATAAGGTAAATTTGGAGCCATCACTCATCGTGTACAAAATTATTAGATATTCATGTACAAATATTTAAGATGCTATACTGTGTTACAACTTCATGGGGGACACAACTTTTCAACCAGACGTTCTATTAACTTTTATCAAAATCTACTAAAAATATAAGCCATTGTTTGGTTCAACTTAAAAAGTGAATTAAAATTTAAAACAAAATCAACAACATTTAATTTCAACCACATTTCATGAGACCCATAGCATTTTAACCACATATTCTATTAATTTTTACCAAAATCTACTAAAAATCTGATTTTATCTTAACCAAACTGGCTTTAATTTTTATCTAAACCAAACAGGGGCTAGAAATATTTTTGAAAAGAAAAAATTAAAACATATAATTCCAAAGAAGTAACTAAGGGTGTTAATATAGATGTATCAAACTTTTATCGATCAGTAGTGGTGATGCCATGATGGGGGTGAAATTGAAGGAAGTTCGTTAAAAATAGTAAAATAAAAATTGGATTTTCTCAATATCATTCTAACTGAATGTGGTGGGCAATGAGGCAAGTGCCACTTCATCCCCAGGTTCAATCTTCATATTTATATGGATGGAATGCTAGGCGGAATCTAATTTAAGTAGTTGGCATGGCAATAAACTTCATCATACATGGGGAAATTGTATCATTTGATCATTGCACAACTTGAATCGCAAATATGATTCTGCTAATCTAATTGAAGTCGTTTGGCATGGCAAGAAAATTCATGGCACGTGGACAAATTGTTTCATTTGCAAATTTAGCATAAACTTTAATCACAAACACATCTGGCTAAAAGTAGATTATATTAGAACATATTAACCTAAAACAACACTGCTTGTATGTCATGCATTTATAAGTACCAGTTTTGAAGATATAAAACTTAAAGACACTGCACCAAATCAGAGGGGAAATTTAACACTTCTAAACAAGGTACTGAGGCAATAAACTAAAGATAATTCCAGACAGCTTGCCAAGGGTTTGAGATGCTAATATATAATAAAACATTAGTAGAGATTAAATTACTGTTTACTGAAATGTCAATGGACTAAATTCTATTTGGAACAAACGATGTGTTTAGTTAAGAAAAAGGATGCGAATTTTCCCTAATAATAATAGTCCTTCGAATGTAAAGTAATTGCGTCGAAATATATTGAATCTTAATTGACAGTTATAATCATTAACAAGTTTCTGTCAACATATCAAAAGAATCATCGTAATAATAGCTTTCTTTATTATTTATAATTGCTAATATGTGCTTGGCAATACACTTCAAGATCTTAGAAGTGTATTTGTAAAAGTTGTTAACAGTTGCAGAATCTTGCAGGATGGATTTCAAAAAAAAAGTCCACTTTAGACTTTAGCATCTGAGCTAATTTCTTGCAAGACTTGCAAGCTAGACTTGCTGAATCTAGATCCTACATTGAGTTTCATTGTGTGGTCCGACTTTTGAATACCTGACTTTTTCTGGTCAATCAGGTCCTTACTTTCTTGCATGGCCTGGGAGTCTGTCAACCAACTCAGGTCTTTGTTGGGCTGGGCCCTCCCAGTTTGGGGCCGACATTGAGATTAATAACAAAAATCTCTACACTAAAATTTATTTTCTGCTTTTATAGGATTCTAGTTAGGCCCCACTATTGGACTTGAATGTCGTGTTTTATAGTGCAAAGATTCCATAATTCCACAAATGTATAATCAGATCTCAGGGGCATCCCCATATAATTAGAGGGTAAAATACCCATCCTACAACAAGGAGTAGCTGTCAGACTTTCATGATTATCCTCCTACCTTAATCAAGTCACTTTCCTTCCAATCAAGCCTAAAAGCACAGACATAAACGCAAACTAAACAGCACAGCACGTCAGCATCACAAAGGACATGGTTTTATATGCAAAAGGAAGAGACTGATATTGATGATTCTTTCAGATGTTAAGCTAGCCTTGTACTCCTACTCCTCCAGCACAGACATTCTGCATGGATTTTCTGAGAACCCACCATGATAAGAATTAATAAAAAAGAAAACTGGATCCATTAAATTTAAATGGATCCTCTGGAGCCAGGACTTTCCAGAAAAGTTCTTTCCCCAATGATTGTGACAGTTTAACAAACGATATATAAAAGACTCCACTGCATCCATTTTAGCTTTAAATTTACTTGATAGGTACCGAAAGTGAATTAACATCATTCTCATCGGTGCCTCAAAACGTTAATTCTCCATTGCCAGATAATGAAACTCAATAAAATAGCCAACCCAATGCCCTAGACGAAGAATGTATCACTCTTCAAATTAAAAAAGGTAAAACAACCTTACATCAGACTACTATGAATTTGCATCTTCTAATGGAAACACTACCACATAGTAATAGTTCTTCAGAATCGTGGAGCTCACCAGTAAGATAAAACTAAACAGAACACAGTGAATGTCTCCGAATTTGCAAGATAATACAAAGATATGTTTGAGGTGCCCAGAACAAACTACCAGCCACACATCACATAAGAGAGAGATGAAATAATTTGACATTGCACTTACAGGTTCGACTTGAATTGCTTGCATATTATCAGGTCCAGTACCCTGTACTCGAAATAATGCAAGCCCATCCTCTGTATACGTGTCATCCGGAAGTTCTTTCTCTGCTATGTAATTTTTGTATCCTTCACTAAGGCCACCCTGGTGACATGGAGAAAGTTAACATTAACAGCCAGTGACAAACAAGAGATATATGCATGATAAATTAGACATAAATGAAGTCTGTTGAATCTGTTCTGAGCAGCTGTAGTCCTTCCCAACCTTAAGGACAATAAAGCTCTGAAAGATGGCAAAGAACTGGATCGGTTCGTCTCCTTCATATGTGCGAGCCTAGAGATCCACAGTAATAAACTGTCAATAAGAATTTGAATACAGAAGTTAACAATCAAACTAAATTACAATAAGTTATTGAGATAGGTGATGTGCCTGAACAGGTAAGAACTTCAGTGACTCGACCATCTTGCTTGCCTGTGAAATCGCCGAGATTCTGTCTTCCTATAATGCATGATTACATAATTAGTGATGCCATCAAAAAAATTCAATGAAGATCATTTTTTAGGTTATTTTGTTTTTTGTATTTTCCCCAACAAGGCAGTGAAGGAAAAATAAGGAAAGTTATATGCCAATAATAAACAACTGCTGATTGTAACCCTTTCAAAATCGAAAATAGATGATATTTATGCATCTTGTGTAATGCAACTAGGCTTTAGAGCTGTAAGTCTGGAATTGGCTGGCATAGTTTGTTCGATGAATTCACAAGAAGTTTCCACTGCTGAGAGGTAACTACGGTTTTATTAGACTAACGTCAACATGTAGATGAGTTTTTAGGGTAGAAGGGAAGATCCCACACCCCCAAAGTCCTGTAGAAACTCACTATAATATGGATGCAATTTATGTATTCTTCATTTACTTTTATATTTCTCTTTTGTCTTCTTGTTTCTCTTTTATTTAGTGGAGGAAATGGAGGTATGCAAGGAAGATAATTTTAAAGGTATAAACAGGGATTAGAGATATGGTAAATACTTTTAATTTGTATGCTAGAATGAAGAGCCATGTAAATGTTATCAAGTCTTGGTTTCGAACATCTTCAACTATGCAGAAGTTTATTAGAACTAGAAAATTAAAAATTTAAAGTCTCAAGTCAATCCGAGGAATCTCTCGGGAATCTTTATCTTCAATTTGAGACCTATTTCCAGGTTCAGATAATTCTTCATCTAATTTTATTTCATGAATAGTACAATTCATGATGAAAAGTATTGTATCATATTTTGTTATAGAATTTTTCTACACTTGGTACGGGATGCTAAATAATGTATTCAAGTATTACTAAAATTCTTTCCAATAGTTAAGAATGACGAAATTCCTCACAAGTAAAAGAAATTAAGGCAATCTCCAATCAAAACAGAAAAATAGGAAGGAAAAAAACAACTGAAGACTTCACCTCAATACTTTGCTTTCCGAACCATGTCCCTATTAAATGTTCCTCTTTTTCTTCTCCGGGATAAGAATAGTGAAATATATAACAATCTCCACCGTACAACTTTGACTGATCGGAAGCTGGAAGAAGAGACTTCTTTTGGCCATTCACACGCCAAACCTAGAATTGTGACGATAAATGACTTATCAATTAAGAAAGAATCCTGAGATACATGAGTCAAGGGATTTAATTCAAATACAAGGTAAACGACGAATTATTGAGCAACAGAAGAAATTGGGGCCAGACAATTTCCTTGCTGGAAAAAGAAGCACATTGACTGAAATAGTGATTCAGACATGTCTAAATACCATTTGACATATCTGTACTCCAGCACAAAAGCACGAGACTTCAAATCCATCTAAATGTTTCTTAAAACATTTTATAAAAAAATTGTAAAGACCCTGAGTTAAAGGCTTGGGTTGTGAGCATATCATCATTTCAGCACCCTCCCATTACACGCCAGTTTCAAGGGTGAATTCTTCCCTATTTATTTATAATAATCGCTATCAAAGACGAGAACCCCTCTCAGGATAGCCCATGCTGCGAATGAGAAACCTGGAGAAGTCTACTTCCTATAGAAGACTAGATTCATGAAGTCACTCAGCTAGATATACTAGCCATCAAGGGCTTCAGTTCTGAAAGCAGGTCTGGATTGTAATTACTTGTAGCCTGCATTGCTAAGTTAAAGTTAGGCTTGGAAGCTTATAACCCCTTACTAGCCAGTTTTAAGGATAAGTAGTACCCAAACTCTTCTCCTTTTATACCCCGTTGCTCTATATTCCACTTCATCTCAAATGCTTTCTGAAACACCCTGATTGCCTCATGAAATCCCTTGCTACATTATTGCTAAGTTCCCCAAATTTCTCCGTGAACAGTTTTTCAAAATAGCACCAACTTGCATATGCATGATCTCATTCTTTGCATGTATAAGGCAGCTTTACTCAGAGACGACAGCTGCTTCTAGGTGAAGACTACTGGGCTTGTAACTTGGTACACCTAAGTACAACTGCTTCAAATGATGGAGCAAATTATACACAGGATAGATAGCTTTTGGTCAATGATATGACAAGCACCAGCAAATCTCCTTCTTCTTTTTTTCTTTTTACTTTGAAATTTATTCAATTATTATGCTACCTCCTTCTAAAGAAATGTTAACATACTTCACCATGCTTTTTCTTACTAAATTATACATCTTAATGCAACTAAGATTTGAGTGAGAAATCATAAAGAAGCCATCTACTCTAACACACTGTGTAGCATCAGATTCATTTCTGGATTGGTAACATATATGTCCCCCGCACCTGTAGATTTCCTGTGCAATCTATATGTGGCTGAGGTTCCTCCTTGGGAGATTCCGCTTTCAGAAGACCCTTCACATTAACCCCTTGCCTCTTTAGAAGTGCTGGAAAGCATCAAGTCAAATACAATGATAAGAATTCATAGAGTTGAGAAGAGAATTTCGGGATAATCGTCACAACACAAAAATTTTGAAGGAAAAAATACATATATTGCACATGAATTGAATTTGAAAGTGAGCAGCATTGATCTGCCATATGAATTACTAACCAGCAACCTTTCCTCTACCATCCTCAGAAACTGTTACATGTGTTGACTGTGGCCAATTGTCAAACTTCGAGCGGAACCTCACTGTCTCAAACCCCTCAATTACTCGGATTACATGAGATTTGGGTCTATCAAGGCTGTGCAGTAATTCCTATACAATGGAGGTCAGTGTAAGATAGTGGAGAAGAATATGTGGACCGAAAAATCAAGATTAAAAACCTCAAGCAACTAGAATTACATTAACAGTGCCACTGGCAGCTTTCCTTTCCTCGAGAGACGTATTTCTCCCCATCCAAACAAAGAATTCTGTCCCGCAGTCAAGAATATAGCATCTATTGGTGTCTAGCAACTCCCTTGTCAAAGATTCAGCTTCAACAGGTTCTGCCTGTCCGTTCTCAACACTTGAAAAGAAAACACGGGTTGTCAAATATTACATGTACTAATTTTATTGTTCCTCATTCAGAGCAATAATTATCATGGAAATTATGTTGCGTATCTTATTGTATAAATCAGGAAATTTCTTTCAACTCTTTCATAAGGACTTGGGATATCAGTGAAGATGTATATGCAATATGTATCAATGAGTTACAGCAAATATCTATACTACCAATCCAAGAAAGAATACAAACGATATAGTTACGTACTCTTCTGGAACATCTGTGCTGAGAACAAATAACATTCAAAGAGAATAAAGAAAGGGGGAATAAATGTCTGTCAACATATTTAGCTTGCGAGTTGGTTGTAATGTTAATATTATTGTATTAAAATCCCATAAATCTTTTTCTGTGCACGATGTCTAGAGAATCTATTGACATAGAATAAACTTCTAATATCTCAATTTGAGTATTTAAATGCAATAAAGCATGAAGAGTATAACTAATCAACTACGTAAGGAAGATATCAGAGAAAGCAATGTGAATGACAAAAATTAATTACCAGAAAAGCTTAGTAGGAACATCGCCAGTGCTCCTAGGCTCATCAGTTGTTTTCCTTGGAAGTGGAGCAAAACCACCAAACAAACCCCAAAACTCACCAGTGTCAGCATCAGCCATCAATTTTCCATCATCTGCACAGTAGAAAGAAAGAAGCTATAATGCAATGGTCATTTAGGAATAAACATCTAATCACTCAATTAGCAGTATGCTTACCAATGGCTGCTACTTCACACTTCCCATCATGATATGTATCTTTAATGTACTGAACAACCTCCAGGGCTTTAGCCCTTTCTTGAATACATGAGTTGGAGCCGTTGAACTGAAAGATTTTAGACTTCGTATCGAGAATAAAGATGTCATCATGACTGAGTGAAGATCGAGCAAAAGACACCTGTCCAAGATATAAGAAGCTGTTAGTAAAAAGATTTTTATGATGAACCATCACTAGGAAGAGTGAGAAGAACATAAAACTTACCTCTTTCACATGAACAACATGCTTTCCTTTGCATGCATACAAGCGGGTTTTATGCTTTTCGGCCTCCACGTGCTTGAAGCCTGAAGCAACTCCACCTTCTTGAGGTATTATACATGGCTTAAAATAGGAAAGGAACTTCTCTGTTTCATTCCCTTGTACTTCACGGTATTGAACAGCTCGTCCCCCAAGAGCTGCATCTAATTCAATAGTCTTGATGGTTGCAGTGCCAGCTTCATCCTACATACAGCAGCATTTCGAAATCAAATAATAATGTGTCCAAATTGTAAATTGATAAATTGAGTTAAAAAAAAACTTACTTGACTAGTATCTTTTCCAAGCCAATAATGAATATCATGATGCAAGGCACCACTCTTCAGGGCAGTGGTCTGCAGAAAGAAGATTCATAGTTTCACTGAAATAAACTTGACCCAATACTGTTGGATCACTGAAATAATTCATGCAGGTGAAAATTCTTAAACAACTAAAAGCAAATTTGATGAGAAGCAATACAGACAGAGATTGATATTATAAAATAATTTATAAATTCTGAATAAGAAATAAAGTAGCTTATAACTCATTACGTCATGGGGGCAGCCGAAAATCACTGAAGTAAAAAAGCAAAAACATAACATAATAATTTTTGAAGTGAATCAACACGAACAGAGAAATCCAGGATGACAAAATGTTACATCTTACTTAAACTCCAAAATTAACTTTTACAGTTCTAACTTAGCCACTATAACGAAATACAAATGGCCAAGTGGTATAATGCAAAAAAGTCAACATGAAAAATTACCTTAAGAATCACATAGGAATCGCCTGTAAAAAATTTGCCATATGAAGATTTTGGGACTGGGACCGGTTTGAAATTTTCAATCCGCCATATCTCAATGCCACTATGCAAAGTCAAGGAGCATAAAGGATAACTTTCTCTAAGAATATATACAGATTCATGAAGATGGCAAATGTAACAGCAGTAACATTAGTAACATCTGCAGTTGCTATTGGTTACTTTTTGTAATCCAAAATTTTCTCCTAATAGGAGCTACTTTAAATCTAAAGAAAATTCATAAGGATACGCCTTCTGTCCTGCCCCATGGAAAGCTGGATCCACATCTCTCATTGAGACAGACATGCTGTTTGCCTGACTTCTTCAAAGTTGCCTATATTCAACTTCTACCTGAAACAAGACTGCAAAAACCTTCAATGGTCATTAGCTGAGTACCAAACAACAGAAAAGAAGAAAAAAACGATCGTAGGAAAGGAGCAATAATAATAGTAAACAGGTTTAAGCATCAAACAGATTGGAGACAACACATTGTCTCATAAACTAACAGGAGTGAACTTATAAACTGAGAAGCCTGAGTAAAACACAAATATAAACAAAAACAAAGAAATAGAATAAAGGAATTAAAAATAGAAACAGAAATAATAGTGAGGCTTCCCGTTCAGTAAGATTTCACACTGATCTAGTGTGGATCACCCACAATAAGCAGAGTTTAATATTAACGAAAATTACATAAACACTCCCCGATGTAACTGACTTTACACAAATACCCTCTAATCTTTTCAAAGATTATAGATGCTCCTGAGTCCTGAGGTTTGTTTTGCATACTATACTCCCCATTTACTGTTGTCAAGGCATTTACCATGAAAATGTTCAGGTCCTTGTAGAAAAAGGAAAAAAAAAAATCTTAAATAAACCAGTTGTGCAACACGAAGTGTATCTATAATTTTTAGAAAGGTCTAATAAACTAATAAGCAACCACCTTAAGAGCGTCTGAATAATTATCTCTTACTATTAATCAACATTTCTTAGCAAAGAGGGAATTCCCGATGGTAAAAGCAAAAGCTCCGTCGATGCTAAAGAGAAAAATATCCTGCCTAAAGCTTAGTCATAATCAATTTTCCTTCTAACAGATATACACAAGGCTAACTCTTTCCTTTGGAGAATTAACATATTCCTTGCCCTAAAAGCAATCACGAAAAAAAAAATTGTTGTACATTGCACTCATGTAAACAACTAATAAACTTCTGAAAGAACACTGAGTCCATTTCATTTGTAAGAACCAAAGAAATTTGTTACTTGTACATCTTCCTTCAAATACATTCTCCATGCTTCAAGTTGTTCTGATATTGTCTCATACGCAATCTCTTCGTAATTCATTCTCCTCTTCCATGTAATGTTCACAATCTATCAAGATTTAAGCTTCCCTCTATTTATCATCCTTTCATATCAATTTGGATGGAACATTATGCCCCACTTGGTTCTTTCCAAACATGCCTATTATGTGCTTGATATAATGTCCCACTGCTGCAAAAGTGTAATAAGCTGCTGCAAACTTCACTTTGGGGCAGAATGAACTAACTAATATCACAACTTTCTTTCAGTAATCCCAAATTCTAACTCAACTTCAATAGCTTGTCATCAACCTAGATGCATGGAAATCACATTTCACTCCTTGCCATAACCAATTTCTTCCAACTCCTCCCCCCTCTGGGGGAGGGGGAGAGAGATTTTTAGTAAATAGAAAATTAGATGACAGTTGTAAATCAGCAGCCATAAAGCAAAAGCGTATTCATTTTACATTTCCACCTACCAATATACAAAATAACGCCTCATTCGCACTCTAATAGATAGGCTGATTTACTCAGCTCACAAATATCATTCAGTTCAGAGATCTCGAAATTCTAAATCCAAAATTCAACTAATGAAAGAATTCCCTGTTCCCCGTATGCAAGAATTACAAAAGTGCATAGGAATTACAAAGTTATAATATGCAAAGCAACATACATTAAAATTAATTTAATTCTTCCCAGAACATAGGAATTCATTTCCCAATAGAAACGCAAAACACCGCACGGTCCGCACACACCCCAACACAAATATCTATCAAGAAAAGTAAGAATTGCAAAGCAAATGGAGAAAAACAGAAACAGAGAGAAAGGTGGTAGATTTTTAGTACGCTAATTACCTTTCTCGATGAAATTAATTGGGAACCAAACCCAAATCGATCCAATCTAATCACAAAAGTAATCTAATTTATTGTTTACAACAACAAAAAAAAAGGTAGGTTCTGAAATCTGAAGGAGGGAGGAACAAACGGAGAATTTTGATACAGCGAGAACTAATTTTTCTTATAGAGAGTGAGAGAGAGAGAGAGAGAGAGAGAGAGAGAGATGGTGAGGAAAGCTTGCGCGGGGTGGAGGGAATGATGGTGAGTTGCCTGCCAGGCGTGCCTATCACTAACAGCAGCGCAAAAAGGAACACCGCCTTAACAGAGTAATCACAAATGAACTGGAAAGATTCAATTCAACAAACAAAAAATAATTCGAAATTTTCACAGAATATTAATGTTAATTAGGAATTAACACCTGCATAATAAATTTGCTGTCAGCTTTTAGGGATAAAGTGAAAATTAAAAATAGAAAGTTCTTGAATGGATACGCTTTTTACGGTGAAAATTAATCGAAATTTTTGAAAGAATATAAATTGTCCCATCAAACTAAAAATAAAACTTTTCAATAAATTAATGAAGAAGAGTAATCATGTTGGGCGAAGAAGCTGACTTCCGATTAGAAAGGGAGAAGAAACGGAAAGGTCGGTCACCGGCCATCGTCCATGCATGACCATAAAGGCGAAATGCCATTCTTATTCTTTTGGCTAATAAATAATAGGAGGAAATTACTTATAAGTTGATGTCATTTGAAAGTCGAAAATTATTTACGAGATTAGTCCCTATTTGGCCGCATTGAAATAATAATTCATTTTTCTATCTCTGTCAATAGGATTCGACAAAAAACTTGCACATGGTAGTTAATGATTGTATGGAAAAACTGACCGTGTTTTAAACTATCCAATTATAGAATATTATGTGATATTATGTCAATTTTTATGTTCTTGATATTCATTTAGCATGATTGTCTTCAATAAAAAATAATATTACACGTAATTTGAAAAAAAAAAAATCTTCTTTTTTAACCACGCATTTAAAAAAATTACTATTCCAATTATTAAAATTTAAAAAATGATGGATAATTTTTTAAAATGATTAATTTGATTAGTAGAACTTTGAGAAAAAATTGAACTAAAATAGTTTTATCAGAAATTCTTTTAGGAGGAGAAACAAGAGTGCAATCATGAGTCCATGACAAATGGACCCTAAGGATATGTTTGGCTTTTGCTTAAATGTTGCATAAGAAATCAAAATTCTGAAATTATTTTGAAGTCGTATATCAAGGATTTACATAAAAAAATCGGAGCGTTGTACTTGTACTAGCTAGGCTCTCTCAAAAGGTACTATTGCATCTATCAATCATATTCCAAGATGAATAGTAATATTGTCTCTAGAGAGGCACCGTCGCATCTTTTTGAGCATTCGAACAAAATAATATATTTTCTATTTATTTCGAGTTTACCACTAAAATGCATATTGACTTTCTTTCCTCGCTTTCAAGATTGGGTTATTCTTATTTGGCATAAGGAAAGAAAGATAATCTCTTAAAAGTAAAGAGTTACTTTTAAGAAGAAAAAAAACTATTCCCGTGTTTTTTTAAATTTTAAGTAATTATAAACTTGACCAAACATGCGTAAGATACCATTGGCTGGCTGGCTGTCCAGATTTCAAAATGGAATTATGGAACCCATAGAGGGAGAGGGGTGACGAGTGATGGGGACCACGCCTACGCATTTTGGAATTTTGGGGAGAAGCGTCTCATTAGTAAGAAGGAATATTTAGCTATTGTTTGGTCCTATTTTTAAAATTTTTATATTTTATTGTAGGGTAATTGGTGCAAAACGTTCCTATCTATAACGGATATTGTGGAAAACAACCCTACGTTTGATTTTTTGGTGCAAAACGTCCTTCCCTATACATTTTCTTGCGCAAAACGTCATCTTCCCTAATTTTTATACCTTTGCATTTTTCTTGCGCAAAACGTCATTTTCACCAATTTTTAACATAAAATAATCATTATACCCTCCTCTATAAATATAAATAAATAAAGAATAAATTGCAATTTCCTCCTAAACTTTTTAAAAAATGTAAATTAGTCCAAAATTTTAAGAAAATCTCAAATCACAAACCCTCACCGAATTATCCAATCTCAAGTCATCCAAAAGGCTCCTAAAGGTACAATTTGCAAAATGGAACCTAAAACGTTTTTGTTTGGCAATTATTTTCCCAACTAGTTTTTGTTTGCTGCATCTAGAGATGTCAATGGGCCAAGCCAAGCCAAGTCAAGCCGGCTCGATCCATACTCGGGTGAGTTCGGCTCGTCGGCCAATGAGCGAGCCTTGGGCGTGCCTGAGCGCTAGGCCCATACTCGGGCGAGCACCGGCTAATAAGTCGAGCCTTGGGCGAGCTCGCCCAAGGCGAGCCGCTGGCTCGTCGGCTCGCCCAAATTTTTTTATTTTTATTTTTTTAAGGTAAGATAAGCCTTTTTAGAGGGAAAAAAAATAAATTTCAACGAGCCGACTTGTGGCTCACCAAAAACAAGCCGAGCAAGCTCGGCTCGTGCTCGGGCTCATCTAATACAAGCCGAGCCGACGAACCGGCTCAGCTCGTTTGCCACCTCTACATCCCATTTTAATTATAATTAAGTTTTTCAACTCTTTTTCATAGCATTCTTCCCCATAATCTGTCATTAATTAGCACAAAAGAAAAAAATAATAATTAATTACATGTATTTTCATCCAAAAAAAATCATTTGTATTTTTAAATAAGCAAAAAAAATACAAACAAAAGTTCAACAAAAAACAATGCATTGTGACTTGTGACTTTTGATTTGTGACCTGGGCTGTGACTTGTGACCTGAGTTGTCGTCAGAATATTCGTCGGAGTTGGAACAATTGTCGGAATCAGAGCAGTCGTCGGAATAAATTGACGGCGGAATGGTCATCGAAATATTCACTAGAATCAAAGTAGTCGTCGAAAACGGTTGTCAAAATCGGAGTAGTTGCCAGAACGCTAGTCGGAGTAGTCATTGGAATGAGAGTAATCGTCGAAATGGTCGCTGGACGGCTATTAGACCGACGGGGGTGGTGTAGGTGGGTGGGTTAGTCGGAATCGGAGTATTCGCCGGAACGCTCGCTGGAATGCCGGAATGGTCGCCAGACGGCTGTTGGATATGCGGGGTGGTGTAGGTGGGTGGGTTAATTATATCATATATATATTTATATCTTTTTATATGTGTGTGTGTGTGTGTGTGTGTGTGTGTGTGTAGATCAAAAATCTGATTTTTGAAATATGAAAGTGTTTTGTTATTTTTGAAATAGTGTAAAGATAAAGTATGATTTATGAATTTTTTTCAATTTTTATTCTTATTCTTCTACTCATTTTCAACCACATATTTTCCATCAATCTACTCTTTCAAAATACATTTTTTCAAAATAATATGACTCAAACACATCCTTGAACTTTTCCATTGACCCAAGTACCCAACCAAGTAGAAAGAACAATCTTGTAAGTACTAAGTACGGGAGGGCAAACAAGTATATAATCATGTGCATGCACACTACGTGTAAGATGACTCCGAGAGGCACTATTGAGGCCATGTTTGAACCCTTTTTTTTGAAGAAGATAAATTTTGGAATAATGAATTTTAGAGAATATGTGATTAAAAAAATGGGTTTACGTGTATGATTATTTTATGAAAGAATGTGTGGTTGAAAATGAGTAGAAGAATGAGAATGAAAAAAATAATGTGGATCAAACAGGGACTAAGTTTAAAAAACTAGTCAAGTGACTAAAATGAACCTTTCTCGAAAGTTGAGGACCTGCCACGCTAATGTGTGGTTGAAAATTAGTTTTTGAAAAAAAATAGAGCTCAAACATAAGCTAAGAAAAAGAAATCAACGAAATATTAATGTCATCACGTATGTTACATACAAAAATAATTATGGTCTATGGATGTCACATCTTTGACATAGGGTCTCTTCATGCTCTCACGTATCAGGAACAAATATTTAAGCCTTCATCCTCGAGACGTCTTTACGGCCGTAGATGGCCTTGGACACGGACAAAAATAGAAGGGCAAACTCGAACAAAATCAATCCGAAAGTCAATGCACTAAAAACTTACATGCAAACAATGAAATTCTATTAACAAAGATCACAAAAGCCCTAAATTGCGTAAATAATAATACCATTGCACAATAAAAATGGTTCCGAAATCCATTTATAACACCACCGGAGATTTAAAGAATTATGGGCTAGTTTGAGTCCCCTCCACCTTTTTTTTTTTTTTTTAATTTGATATAGAGCCTGTTTTTTCCCATTTTATTTAAAGAATGAATTTTAAAATAGTAGATTAATGAAAAATGTGTGGTTAAAAAATAAGAAAAAATTTGAATTTATGTGTAATTTTATTTTATTGAAGAATATGAAGTTGTAATGGGATCAAAGCATCGTTCAAGAATGTATTTTGATTAAAAAACAAAATGAGGGGGTCCCAAAAAAAAGGGCATCAGATTGAGACAACATATGGGGTTCAAGAAATTGGCTTTAAAACACACCATAGTCCCAATAAGAAGGGAAATCCTTGCAAAATTGGGAGGAAAAATTATAGTTATTTTCTAAAAATATAATCCTTTTTTGAGGTTATGAGTTCAAGACTACAAACAATTAGACTAATTAATTCTAATTAATTATTGGGAAAAGTACATAAATAAAATATTATAAGAATACAAATTCAAATTTATCAAACTCGTAAAAAAAATTCACAAATCAGGTGTTAAGTAATAATAACATATTATACATTTCTCTCTCCTCAATAACTTCCCTGTATCTATTAACCCACCTGTCAATTTATCTCCTATTTACAAATCGGTCATCACCATAGTCATCCCGCCATTTCTTCATTCGCCGCCACCTCACCCGCCTTCTCCAATTGTTAGGTTCTCCACCTTCGCCCTATGTTCCCCAAAATCCTCATAGCAGCCAAATTATCACACATAATCCACAAAATACTTCTCCATCCCTTTTGAAGCAACGAGTGCATGGTATTGATTCTCACGCTATCAACTTGACATGGATGATTTTTTCTTTCTCTGATTCAAATGACTTCTAAGTCGCGACGAAGATGGAGGTATATGTGGATTATACTTCGAATAAATTTCATTACTAATTATCATAGTGGCTATTTGTTATCAGATTTGTAAAAACTGTTGTTGTTTGTGACTATGTCTATGTAAGCTATTATTATTTGTGATCAGACCTATATTATCTGTGGCCAAGTTTGTTTTTATTGTAATTGTCTATGACCAAGTCAGCCTTAACTATGACAGTGATTTGGTCACATACCATTATAGTTAAAACAGATCTAGTTACGAACAATTACAATGAAGACATACTTGGTCATATCCGATCACAATTAACATGGACTTGTTTACAATGGGTCAACACAAAATAGATTCGCACACACAACAGATCAGCACCACAACCCAAAACAGCAAGCTAAATAGGCTTAAAGTATGACCAATATCTGGGTTGATATATCGAACAAGGAACTCCCACCACCTCATCCTTCAACGTACCACCATCACTACCATCTACAACGCACCACCGTAGCCACTGCCAGCATAATCCAACACCACCTCTTCCAAAAATCACCAACATCGATAACAAAACCAGTAGAAAAGCCAACGAATCCACAAGTGAGATCGAAAATAAAGATGAGCGTACCCTTTTTTGATGTTGTAGAAGTTCCGGTACTAATGAGACTTTGCCTTACACAACAATAATCAATTTATAATTATCCAACACTCCAGCCATAATCATTGGCACAATCGACTTCATCACCAACTTTGGTCGCATCACATCCATGAATGTTGCTCTTTGCGGTAGCGCACGCCTCTCTCATACCACACAAAAAGAATTAAATAAATTCTTTTGTTTCTTATTCAGATCTAAAAATTGAATTGGTGGATATTGAAAGGTAAAGCAACATAGGCGTCGAGAAAACTAAAGAATTTGGATTGGTAGAGAAAACGAGAGAGGTAAGGTGGAATGAGATAGGTGGGGGGTGAAAATGGTTGTTTCATATTTGGATGTGCAAAGAGTACGAAGGAGATGAGATGGACTGGGGTAGGTGAAGGTGGAAGAGTTGAATGGATATATCTTATTTTCGAATACAGTGGTGCAACACGTAGATATGGAAAAACCAATAGCAATGGGCCAGAATACTCACACCATGTGGGGCCTCGCATTTTTTATTTTTTTCAATACACAGTGGGGTCCACCCACATTGTGAGTTTTCTAGTGCATTTCTGTAGAGTGGTTTCTGTACATATGGAAAAATACTTTCGAATAGAGATTCTTTGTGCCTAATTTATGAAATTAATAGTTGAAATATAGGGCATGAGGTTATTTTTCCTTAATTATTCTTGTACTAAAAGCTATAAAAAATTATAATAAATAACAAAGTAGGCTCTGATATTAATGTAGGGTTAACAAAAAAAATATGTTCAACTCGATATTCGTGGGGCTCCGCTCCAAATGGGGCGGGAATTGCCCGAGTAAACGGACGGGAATAGGACGAGGGTTATTGTCCCGAAGCGGGTACGAGACGAGCATGGGAAATATAATCTCCACCTCCATTTAAAGTTAATTTCAAATTTACATTTTTTATCAAACAAAAAATAATAGATTTATCATAATTTTAAAGAGAACACAAGTTGTTTTTAACAAATTGATAAGAAAATAATAATATTTACTAACAAATACATAAAGAAAATAAAAAGAAAAAATAAATGGAGCAATAAATGGGACGTCGCACCACCCCGAACAAGGCCCGTCTCGCCTTAAATGGGGATGGGGATGGGATAATGTCAAAAATACCTGACGATATGAGAGTTGGAATGGTCAGCCCGTCCCCTATCTATCACGTCGCCATCCCTATATTAATGTTGGATATTTACTTAAACATACACAACAAAAATTAAACAAATTTTAATGCCAAAAGGTCATATTACCTCCTTGTTTAAATAGAATACATAATAAAAAGTATGCATTTGACAAATTTTACAAGTTGAGATGATTTTGAACCTGATATATAATGATCTTAGCATATACAATTGTCCAAATATCTAGCCTTTCAACAGAAATTTACACGACTAAAAAAATTGGAACTCCGACATCAGAAACAGTTCACGATCGCCATTTGGATTTAGAGAGAACTAGGTTTAGAATTTTTTTTTTTCCTTTTTATCTCATGTTAGCAAGAAGTAATAATGAACAACATTCTAAAAAGCTCGATAGGTTCGAAGTTCAGACAAAATGCCTCACTTCACGCATATACCTTTATTTTCTAATTTCTAAACAATTGAACTTTTTCCTCACTCTCTTTCTTCTTCCTCGGACACGGTTTATTATTATTTTTATTTTTTTAATAGTCTTTTATTTGACTTAACCTTATTATTATTTTTTTAAAATTCATTTCATTTTAATTTCAAGTTTTTAAAAGATTTTATCTGTAACAAAATTAAAAATGATTTTATCTAAATAGTTAAATAAGATTTAAGTTATGATGCTATCTAAATTAAGTAATTATAATCTTGAGATTCATTATTTTGTTGCAAACTCCAAAAGTATGTATGCATTTTCTATAAATCTATAAATATGACTCGTCTAGTTGCAAATTAGTACTATGAAAAAAATTCTAATTTTTGCATTTCGAAAACTTAAAAATTGTACAATCGACTAATGGTAGGAATTATTAAGTAAATATAATATTTTATAATTTTGGATGTTTGGTATGTATTGTTTTCATTATTAAATAATTTTTTTAATATTAAAATAAGAAAGCGTTTTTTTCACGGCTAAACCTCGCATACGCTCGTAAAGTTTGAAATTTCTCTTTCACGCCTAGCCACTCTTTACACTTTTTAAAAAATTGATAATGAGTGTAAAAACTATAAAAATTTGAGTAATGCTATTTAGTCTCATTGGGATTATAACATCAGTATAAGTGACGCTAATGTGATATTAAATGATAAATACAATTAAATGAATTATTTAATTTTACATTTCATTTGACCTATCGCGTAGCACCACCTAAATTAATATAATCTCAATAAGATTAAATAGCATTACTCTAAATATTACTATGTATATATGGCTTATTGCAAACATCAATCCAAGTATCCAACTAACGTGAGTAAACACAACTCCAATAGGTACAAAGTCAATCATCCCAATAAATTTAGGGAACAATACATAAGTCC
>CAIGRO010124630.1:0-10164 GCA_903798355.1 Fraxinus baroniana
AGCCCGTTAAGTGGAACCCGAGTCGTTACAAATGGTATCAGAGCTCGGTTACCAATCGGAAATTGGGAACTAAGTGTTATGCGGGACAAAGTGTTACGACATAGGGCGGGAGCCACCTTTTGAACCCGTAGGAGCCATCTCTAGAATCCCAACGCCTGACAACAGATTCTTAGATGGATCAAGCGCGATGAGGATGTCGCGAGTCTAACGAGGGGTGATTGTAATACNACGAAAGTTTAAGAGATTTGATAGGTACTACTCATACCAACAAGGTGCACCTTCTTTTCCGGAAGCCCATCATTAAAAAACTCCAAAGTTAAGCGTGCTTGGCTTGGAGCAATTCCATGATGGGTGACCCCCTGGGAAGTTTTCTCGGGGAGCGTGCGAGTGAGGACAAAGTATGCTGAAAAGACCTATGTTGGTATAGTGTGGACAATACGTCGATCTAACGGTTGGGACAACCCGTTAAGTAGGACCCGGGTCGTTACACCGATAGTTACACGGTATTCGTTTTCTGAACTTTCCAGATGGTGCAAAAAATAATCAGTCCAAACAAATTACTAAATTAAACACAGCTCCTTTTGCAATGATTACACATACCCTCCAGTCTAGTTCGAAAGTTTTAGGCATGTGTTTGAACAGGAGTGCCGGATTGCTGCAAAGATGGCCTATATAGAACTTTTTCATATACTAGCAACTTTGAAGATGTTTTCACAAATATGTTTTGTTACTTTTATGTGTCATGATGAAAATCTTTCTGCTCTAGTGAAACCTATTAGAGAGGACTAACTGTTTGAAAATCTATTTCAGTTATGACATGACATTGGAATTTTCGGCTGCTATATTTGGAACAGAAAAAGAATTTGAGCTATCCCATCTTGAAACATGCGAAGTTTGTGATGGTACTGGAGCAAAAGTAGGCTCCAAAATGAGGATATGCTCAACATGTGGTGGTAGAGGTCAAGTTATGAGAACTGAGCAAACACCTTTTGGCATGTTTTCACAGGTATGCATCCTAGTGCTTCATTGAACACTTGCTTCTATGTTCATGATTTGTATGACATCAGTAGAAGTAGTGGACAGCATACTTTTACTTCATTTGACAAAGATGAACAATTGACAATCCAATGGAAAACAAAGAAAAAAATCCGTAACAGATTTCAATTACGGATGAACAATGGTGTTACATGGGGTTCTCAAAATTTATATCCCCTGCTTCCTTGAAGTGGGGTTCAATGGGCATGCATGTAAAAAAAGCTTGTTTACAACTTTTGGTATCACTTGACTGGATAGTTGAAGATAATGCAGTGACCAGTGATATGCCTTTTATTTGATTAAAAGTTTTGTTTTCGACTTCTGTCGCTGCTAGTCATGATTTGCAGTAACTATTCACTTATAAACTGTACTTGTTGGATGCTTTAGCTGTTAGATTAGCTCATTTTTCCTTCTATTTGTTATGCTGTCTGAAAAATTAAAGAAATTCAATATAGTATACAAGGAATTTAAGAATAAGAACAATGTAATTAGGTGAGTAAATAGTGTTATAGACGTTTCAGGCCTATATTAGTTGCTTGAAGAAAAAGCAAAAATTACAGCTTTCTTAAGGAAGGAAGGATAGAGAAGTTCACAAATTCTCAAAGTTATCATTCCTCTTCCTTCCAATATAGGCTTAATTCCCTTGTTTTCCTTATCGTTCAGTCGTGTCAATGACTTCACTTGATTTACTATTGCATATTTGGAATGAATCTTTTAGGTTTCTGTATGTCCAAATTGTGGCGGGAATGGTGAAATGATATCTGAATTCTGCCGCAAATGCTCCGGTGCGGGCAGGATACGGGTTAAAAAGGATATCAAAGTCAAAATTCCTCCTGGAGTGAGCAAGGGCAGTATTCTCAGAGTTGCTGGAGAGGGAGATGCAGGACCAAAGGGGTATGTATTATATTGACTTCACAGTTTTGTGCTTCTGATATGGTCCTGAGATCTAGCTACCTGATTGAGATTTGGATGTTATATTCTAGTCTCTGCATTGTCATCCTTAATTAATTACACATTATCCACTGCATTAGAATATGTGCTTCATTCATTGATGATGTTATCTTTTGTTCTTGCTCATAATTATAGTTCTAAATATTGTTTAATTTCTAATTTATGTTAACTTAATAATTTTCTCCATAATCGCGTCGTTTGTTTGTGGTCACATTTAACATAAAGAAAACCCCATGGGAAGGAAGGTCTTCATCAAATGGGACCTCTTAAAGCAACATCATGTTTCATAGGCAATTAGGCATTACTATCTTCTACTTTCCATTAAGGTTACAAGTTTTTGATTAAGATGTCCAAGTTGCAACTTTCGAACCAGTGGTCATAGAAGATATCTGAAGCATGCATAAACTGTACATTTTTGTTTAGTATCTTTTTCCTTTATTGTACGATGTTTGTGACCTGACTGCAAAGAATAATCATCTTTTTATTTATTTATTATTTTTTTTATGTAATTTCTAACCACGATGTGTGAAGGCCGGGACAACCTCCTTTTAATTATTATGGAATATGTTGAGGAAAAAAATAGTTATTAAAACGCTGGGTGAAAGTAAAAAACAACATGACAAGTATTATAATCATGTCAAATTTGTTTTATATCTACTATTTGTACTTTTTGATACACGTGGCACTAGTAATATCTGAAAGATGCTAACTCCTGTATGCATGGTTTTTACTGTTACTGGTCCCTTCTCTCCTTCAATAGGGGGCCACCTGGAGATCTTTATGTCTATCTTGATATTGAAGAAATTCCAGAAATTAAAAGAGAAGGCATAAATCTCTCTTCAACAGTTTCAATCAGTTATCTGGATGCCATATTGGGGACTATTGCCAAGGTGCATCTTCTCTTGATTATGATCTTCTTTGAGGAGAAAAATTTATAGAGCACCTCTATGTCACTGAGTATTGCTAATCAGTTGTCTACATTATTTGGAAATACCAGTCCTATTTATACTTAAAATCGCTAACAAAAAAGTTGCCACAATAGCAAAAAGAAAATCTTATTTAACTTAAAACTTACAGTTACAGTAAGAAAATAAATAAAAATACAAGAGAATATTATCAGAATCTATCTTTAATCTTTACGCCGAAAATAAGTACTTTTTCGCATGTCTCCAATTAAATCTCTATCAGGAACCTGTAGAATACGTTTTATTGGTTTTTATTTGAGTTTCTTTAAAATTTTAGTGTCGCAAAATAATCTAATGGTTTATGTTGTCTTCTAGCTATAGCTCCAACCTTCTTAAAGTTGAGAAACCGAAAGACGCAAAAAACCGAAAGACGCAAAAATTGATATTAGAAGGCATTTATTTGCTGAGAGCTATTATTTTAATAACTCGTAAAAGGTGAATGACTTGGAGCAAAGGTATTACTTTTTCTACAGTAGTACTCCACAAAATCTCAAAGTGTAAACCATGGGTAAAATTCATGAATTCTCTCTCTTTTTCTTATTATACATCTTTGGAGCATCATACAAAATGAAATAAGTGAGTTGAGCGAGCACATTTGTTTGAATTGGAGAGATAGTATGGCCATTGAAGTTTGATTTTGCTTTGAATGCGTGGAGTCACCATGCTGTTGAATTAGAATGTGTATTGTGAAAAAGTTTAATAAATATTTTGGTTAGAATAAGTGATTATCACTGCTAACTAAAACAAAGATAGTTGCTAAATTTGTAAAGCTGAACTGTCGCTCAAGAAGCACGACTATTCTTGGGAAAATTTGGTTTGAATCATAACAGATATTTGTTCTGTTTTTACCTGTGTTCACCAAATGACAATCTGTTGTTCTTTGGAATTTGTAATAGGTTAAGACGGTTGAAGGGACTACTGAACTGCAGATTCCTCCAGGTACTCAACCTGGAGATGTGCTTGTCTTGGCAAGAAAAGGTGCACCTAAATTGAACAGACCGTCAATACGCGGTGATCATTTGTTCACTATTAAAGTTAGCATACCGAAGCGTGTCAGGTAAGCTACAGCCTCTTTTGTTTAGTCTACTGTATATTATGCATCTCTAATGTGGCAAAATTCCTTGGCAAATCAAATACTTGTTTCCATATCATTCCAGTTATTTCTGATATCTCACAATATTTTCCATCTAATAGCCTTTATGCTTACATGAGTTAATATTGTCTGTGTCTATGTGGATTGAAAATACTCTGTTTAATTGTGCCCATGGGTGTCGATCTTCTTGTTTGTACCTCAATCTTGAATAGTTTTCGTCTTTTCATTAATATTTTGGTGTGATGGTGATGTTAGTTTCTAGTGCTGCTGAGATCTATGCCATAAGAAATGCTGCCAATTGTTCTTTTTGCTTCTAATAATTAAAAGATATGCTGCTGACATATTTTACTTACATTTGGCATATTGTTCTCATTTAAATTTTCAGCACGAAGGAACGCGAACTGCTTGAAGAACTTGCTTCTCTTGAAAATACCCCTGTCAACCGTACAAAAACTCGTCCAAAAGTTCAACAACCTGGTATGCAGTTCTTCTAATATATCCAAGTAAAACAAATATCACATTGTTAATGCATCTCGTATGGATACTTTATTCCTTCAGTCACGTTGTTTAATTTCCTCTTTAGATTTTATTATTATTATTATTTTTCTGTGCATGTGAAATATCTCAACGTTCTTTAATGTTACTGTCTGATCTGATTTTTGCATTGCAGCTCAAACTACAGAAAGTGAAACAGGATCTATTACTGAGAAACCTGATGAATCGGAAGGCGAAAATGATTTTTGGAAGCAATTGAAAGATTTTGCAGGGTAATTTTTTCCCATCATCATTTTCATTTTTGACAATTTTTAATCCACTTCGGTAATAAAATTTACTAGATATATTTGAGCTTCAAATTTGCAACGAGGATAGTTTCTAGTTTTATTACAGGGTTGAAGCTATCACTTGGTGAATATAAAATATGCACTTCTAGAGGTTCAAGCTTAATTTTTATCTTCTAGTAAATCTGTACTGCATCTCCACACATGTTTCTTCAGAGCTGGTGTCAAAGCTGAATAAATGAGAAATCTTGCAATAGGTTATGTATAAAGATTTTCACATATCATGACACAAATGCATGTTGACAAGTCATTAGGACGCTGGCTACTGGTCTTGCAGTAGATGTTGCTATGGATTGAATAAAGTAGCGAAAAAGGATGCATGAAGCTATCCCCAACTTTGCAAGAAATAAAGCCCTTTTTTATTGCTGTTGAATATCTGCATGACACATGCAGACATTTATTCCATCGGAAAATTTTGGTTTTTTTATGATAATATTTATGCCAATATAACTGGAGCTGCATTTGTATGCTCTTTTTAGTTGTTTTGCGCAAACAGATGGGCATTTGTGCCTGGACAAATAACTTTCGTGCCATTTTTGCTGCACATATGCAAGTATTTTTCTGCATTGACGAAAAACCTTGTTCCTGCAGGTCTGTAGCAAATGGAGCTCTAAAATGGTTCAGAGACAATCTTTAGTTCAACAGGCTGATAAAATGCACTCTCACTATTTCTCCACACCATACAAAGCCATTGATTTTGATGACTTAAAATGGCCATTACTGGAATCTGTTGAGAATTTAAACTGATATCGGTTGGAATTCTTTGATTTTTTACATTGTTCCCTTGTGTAAATTGTAGCATTTCTTATTCGGATTTACCTGTTCAAGTGTATTTTCTCATGGTATTAGCGAGAAATATGCTGTATGTAGCATACCTGATTGGACATTATAACAAATAAGATTTTACGTTTAATTTTTTCTTTCTTAATATTGTTGGGTACTATTTAATCTCAACAATATATTGTTGCTCGATTGTGCATTGCTTCTCATGACTAGAGCAAGCATTTTATTAATCTCATCTTCTTAAAATAACTGGAAGGGTATATTCCTTTCTGGGGGTTACTGTAATCAAGATTTTGTATTAATTTTTTTTTTTAATTTCAACTATTGGTCTTGCAATTGATGGGAATGGGCAAGAAAAAGAGAGGAAATTCTTCAAGTCAGGAAGAAGAGAAGGGGGAAAATGAGTAGTAATTCTAGTCCAAGTCCCAAAATTTTAAGAATATCTCCAAAGCAAATTCTAGTTAAGTTTTGAAAATCAAATTCTTCTCCAAACCAAAGCGATATTCATAAATTCTAAAGAAGATCGAATCCTTGAAGTTCAAAAATCAAATCACGTGGTATCACTTTGACACTCAGATAGTTAACTAGAGGATTGTGCAGTAAATAAATAATCAACCTACTTTACAAGAGTATTTGGCACTCGTTAATTTTTTAAAATTTTTCTTTCTTCATTAAAACTACACATTCTTCAAATAAAATAATATTACACACGAATTTAAAAAATTTCATTACTTTTCAACCACACATTCTTTCATCAATGACCATTCCAAAATTTATAATTTCTCAAAAATGGGTGTCAAACACACCCTATATTTAAAAATAATAATAAATAATAATACTGTATCTCAGACAAGTATCTCTAATGAAATTGTCCCGTTCCAAACACTACCATTGTTATGAGTTGGGCCTAGCCCGTCTACTAGACCCAAACTTGAAGCCCACTTCTCAAGCCCGGCTCCTTTTTCCTTGCACGCACGTTTCATTTGGTCACCATTTCCACCAATACCTCTGGTGAATCTCCCAGTTAAACCTTTCTTCTCCACATACATAAAAATATAACCCCTCAAACCCGAACCCTAATTTCTTCAATCAAAACCATTCAATTAGCAGATATAACACATATCAATCAAGATGGTGCTTGCGCAATTAGGAGGGAGTATATCGCGGGCTCTTCAGCAGATGAGCAATGCGACGATCATTGATGAGAAGGTTCTGAACGACTGTCTCAATGAGATCACACGAGCGCTCCTTCAGTCCGATGTACAGTTCAAACTTGTCCGCGATATGCAGACCAATATTAAGAAAATCGTCAATCTTGATGACCTAGCTGCGGGCCACAATAAGCGAAAAATCATCCAACAGGTAAAAGATTTTAAAAAATAGAGGAATGAATTTATATTGAGGAATTTTTATTTTTTTTTAACTGAAGGTGAATTTTGAAATTTGAGAGAAAAATTTAGAATTAGAAGGTGTATTCAACACAGAATTGTTTTGGCTTTAAAAAATTGTCTCTGAGAACATTTTAGTTGTGATTTTTGAGTGGCGCCTGGATTTAAAAATGAAGTCTGAAAATGTCTCTTCTGTAGGCTATTTTTAACGAGCTTTGCAAGATTTTGGATCCCGGAAAGCCTTCATTCACTCCCAAAAAAGGGAAAACAAGTGTTGTTATGTTTGTCGGTCTGCAAGGTATGTATGTATTCCTGAATGACTACATTGGTCACTTTGAATTCATGTCATGCCATATTTTGGGGGTTCTATTTTATCTAGTCTGAGCTGGTAAGTCTGTTATCTTTGTAAATAGTTTTGCAAGGCGTATGGTTGATTGATCTGGGACATAATTATAAATGCTCATCGTGGTGAATTCTTACCGTGGGAGTTTTTTGTTATCTTTGAGAAAATAGATGTACTTATTGCTGTACTTGATTATAGGATCTGGGAAAACAACCACGTGTACAAAATATGCATACTACCATCAGAAGAAAGGCTGGAAACCAGCTCTGGTCTGTGCAGATACATTTAGAGCCGGTGCTTTTGACCAGTTGAAGCAAAATGCCACTAAAGCTAAAATTCCTTTTTATGGAAGGTCTTCTTCTGTTCAAATCTTTTAATGACTGTGTTTCTTCATTAGGTTCACATATTGTTGATTTGATACTAGACTGATTCTTGAAAATTCGTTATATATTGTGACTTTAGGTTGACGACAATTCTCTTACCCCTTTCTGTAACAGAGGTCATGATTTTTGGTTTTAGTTACCTGAGAAAAGAGGATGAGAGTTTCTGTTTTTGCTGCTTTAATTTCTTTTGCACATGGAGTCATTTGATACAGTTTCAGGGCCACTATATAGGTCTATACAGAGAAAGAAAGTTTGAAATTTATACGACCAAAATATTTTAAAATTTGTATTTGTAATACAAATATGTAATAGAAGCACAAGGAATGCTTCATTTATTGTTCAGTTAGTAATGTGGAATGTATGTATGTTAGTTATGCTAATTTTAGAACTTAGAAGGGAAATCTTATCTGCATTCCATTTTTATCGGGTAAGCCGAGTGAAAGTAGTTCAATTAATGCATATTTTCACTTTTAATTCCTTTTATCCAGTAACATTGGGAGGTGGTGTAATGGTAGATAAAGGGAGGGGGGTATATCTTGAACTATTTACTGAGTTTTGTTTGGTTGGTGGTGGATGCAAATTGCTGGAAGGATAATATATGTTTGTTTGCTGGTCAGATGATACATAGTACTATAGTGCTTCCTCCAGCCCTTTTGCCTCTTGGGTTTTTGAGTACTGTTTTATTTTTTTTAATTTGAAGGAGTCTCTTGTTATTTTGTGTTTTTACTGATTCAAATCTAATAGTGGATTCTGCATCTGATGTTCCTTTGTCTTCATTTATCAATTGAACTATTTGATATATGCATTTTGATTGTCATGTTTTCCTTTTGGCTAATAAATCCATTTCTGTGAGTCTGTGACAGCTATACAGAGTCAGATCCTGTAAGAATTGCAGTGGAAGGTGTTGAAAGATTCAAGAACGAAAATTGTGATCTCATAATTGTTGACACCAGTGGGCGCCACAAACAAGAAGCAGCTCTCTTTGAAGAGATGCGCCAAGTTTCTGAAGCAACAGTATGTTTTACTGCGCCCTTCCTATCTTATGCGTTGAGTTTCGACTTAAATATTCTAATGTCTTCATTCTAATGTTCCAGAAACCAGATCTTGTTATATTTGTTATGGATAGTAGTATTGGTCAAGCTGCTTTTGATCAAGCTCAAGCATTCAAGCAGAGTGTGGCAGTTGGAGCCGTGATTGTTACTAAAATGGACGGTCATGCCAAGGGAGGCGGTGCTCTTAGCGCGTAAGTTCCAATGCATTGGCGTGGAGATTCTCTAATTTGGAAGCATTTTTTAAATAGCAGCTTTCAAATTTCATGTTGGTTCCACCTAATGTATCCAGTTTATATCAAGTATGCAAGAATATAAGTTATAGTAATATACTTGTTGAAAAGATATCTCCGTTCTTCTGCATCATTTGCAGAGTTGCAGCAACAAAAAGTCCAGTCATATTTATTGGCACAGGAGAACATATGGATGAGTTCGAAGTGTTTGATGTGAAACCATTTGTTAGCCGTCTTTTAGGTTTGCATCCCTTTTCATTGTTCCATTTACTTTATTTCATGTGTAAATTTTACGAATAAGAATAATCTGTGTACTATGTATTTTTTTTTGCTTAGTCAGTTAGTCTGGTTTAGAATGTATGATGTTTCAATTTTTATTAGGTATGGGCGACTGGTCTGGATTCATGGACAAAATTCAGGAAGTTGTTCCAATGGACCAACAGCCTGAGCTTCTCCAAAAGCTTTCAGAAGGAAATTTTACTCTGAGAATTATGTACGAGCAATTTCAGAATATACTTAAAATGGGTCCCATGGGGCAGGTCCGTCAGTTGCCTTTGTTACTCCCTGGTGGTTTAAATACGTGCTGTATTGCATTTTTTAGTTAGTTTATCCTTTTTGCGATCATTGCCGTTCAGTACATGCATCTTCTTCCCCTAATCCCTAACTCATCACATTTTCCGTTTAATGGATTTTGGCTGATTATCATGGGAATTCAGCATTTTCTATGCAGTTTTTATAGTGAAATAAACAAGATAACCTTTACAAGTTGCAAGAAGTGCTTGTTCTTATTTTTTTTTTTTTCGAATTTAGTGCCTTGATGTTATAGCTTGATCTTGCTACCAAAGGATGGCTTGAAAAGAATGTATTTTAGGGGGGGTGTCCTAAATTGAAATTGTGATGAATTTTAAAAATCATTCTAAATTTAGGTGTCTTCAATTGAGATTTTAATGAAATTTGTTAAAATTTAGGTGTCCCCAATTGAAATTTTAATGAAATCCTTCAAAATTTAGGTATCCTCGATAACGGGTAGATTTATAAAGATTTTATTAATGGATGGATTTTAAAAGCTTTGAATGAATTTCAAGCTTAAAAATACATATAA
>CAIGRO010124635.1:0-10254 GCA_903798355.1 Fraxinus baroniana
GAGTACATCACAATAAATGTGAGTGCTTTAGCTTTCGTATGCTAGTTCTGACGAGACAAGAAATGATTAACACGTCTTCGGTGGTGAATGTCTTTATTTGGTGCTGTTATTTTACTTTATAGCCATGGTTCATGTGGCTTACAAAATTATGTCCTTCCTTTTTTTCTGAGGAGAAGCAAGCACAATTTCAATGGCTCAAGATACATCTAATTCTGAATCAACTCAGAGAAGACATGGTCTCTTAAAAGATCAAGTTCGATTGGTCAAGAGAAAGGATTCAGATCGTTATGAAATTGCCCCTATTCCTGATAATTTGTCATTTGAGAAGGGTTTTTTTGTTGTTGTTCGTGCTTGCCAGTTGTTGTCACAGAAGAACGATGGTCTGATATTAGTAGGTGTAGCTGGTCCGTCTGGTGCTGGGAAGACTGTATTTACTGAGAAGATGCTCAATTTTATGCCAAGCATTGCTGTCATCTCAATGGACAATTACAATGATGCTAGTCGAATTATTGATGGAAATTTTGATGGTAATTCAATTTATTCATTTCCTTTTTCTTAAAGACTTGTCTTATTGCATTCTAGCTGTTTAAAAGTTGACATTCTTGTTGTTAGTTGATTTGAAGTTGGAGGCTTGTCTTTCTACTTTCTACTATAGGACTTTCTACTATAGGCATTATTTTTTCTTCTTTTTGTATCCCAATATTCTTGTTTAATCTCTAAGTAAACAAGAAATAATTTTTCTCTTTTACCAATGAAGGTTTTCTTTTCCCTTTTGTTTTTGATTTTGAAATTTAGGTGTCCCTTTAAGTCTTATGTATAAAATTTATTTGGAAAAATAGAACTGGAGAATGGAGATGATTAATTTATTTGAATTTATCCTCTAAATAGAGCATGTATATTCTAGAGACTATTGATTGATTAATATAACTTGTAAAAGCTCGGTACTTTGAGCACAACGTTCTATGACATTTGAAGGCTTAATATGAGTTTTATGCTAAGCCAGATTACAAAGCTTTGTAGACGTGGAAGAAGTAAACCGCAAATATGGTACTGCCTGCAATTTCTTGATGTCTAGATGTAACATGTTATTGAAATGGTGTCAAATATGTGAATTAAGTTGTATCCAAAATGAAAATATTTACTCGACTCCATGCTCTTCTCTCTGTTTGGGAGACAATGTTTGATTGACCATGTCCAATTCAGAACTGGTATTGGCGACAGCATATTACTGCTGAAGCCACAAAAATGACCTTCTCTTTGGGATTTGACGTATTGATGGTTTTTTTTAATCTGTAGTCTTTTTTGTGGAGGAATAACATACTGAGACTAATGAAAATTGATGACATTTTGCATTTATCTCTTAACTGTATCACAACCCCTGCCTCCAACCCAAAAATTGTGTTCTAGAATCATTTGATCTGGTTTATCCTAAGATTTATGGACAATTATAGTTTCAATCTAAAGATAATACTACAAAATATCCCCCATTGTTCTGCACCGAATGTGAATAATTATTAGTCTTGCTATGTTTATCAAACAGACCCACGCTTGACGGACTATGATACCTTGCTGAAGAACATCCAAGATCTGAAAGAGGGGAAGCAGGTTGAAGTTCCCATATATGACTTCAAATCTAGCTCTCGCACAGGATACAGGTTCCCCTCTTTGTAGCTCACTTATGAAAGCTCTCATAATGCAGTCTGTTTGAAAGCCATTTAGGCTCTTAGGACAGCGTGATGTTATTGAGGTTTTAGGGAAAATAGTTTTTGTTTAAATAATCTTATGTTTTTTATTTCAATAATTTGTTTTATATCCTGTATGGTTCAGATGGATATTAACTTCACAAGCTCATGAGTGCCATAAAAACAGCTCCTGTTATTTTATATATTAGTTTAGAAAGTTGCTTGGATTTTTATATCGTGCCAGGTTACTCCTGTTGATTTATTTAATGAAGAAATTTTTGACTAACTTAAATGGATGTAGGTTATTATGACTACCTAATCTCTCCACGGTGTTTCTTTGTTATGCTCAAGAATTCTTATTTATTAAGGCTATTGTTTTAGAAGTTAATACATATTGTGTTGCTTCACGGAATGAACTATCACTTTATTAAGTCTTTGAAGTAGAGTACACTTGTGTGCTTCATCTCAACTATCATTTCCCGGTATGACCTCATGATGTCATGTGATGATGACAGGACACTCGAAGTCCCAAGCTCCCGCATTGTGATTATCGAGGGCATCTATGCTTTGAGTGAAAAGTTGTGTCCTTTACTGGATCTTCGAGTATCTGTAACAGGAGGTGTGCACTTTGATCTTGTAAAACGGGTTTTACGGGATATACAACGTGCTGGGCAGGAACCCGAAGAAATAATTCACCAAATATCTGAAACGGTTTGTTGCCTAATTTCCGGGTTAAATATGTGCCTTAAGTAAATAATTTCCTTTCGTAATTATCACCTAGGCTCCTCCACAGGTGTATCCGATGTACAAGGCTTTCATTGAGCCTGATCTCCGCACTGCACAAATAAAAATCATCAACAAATTTAACCCATTCACTGGATTCCAGTGTCCTACTTATATATTGAAGGTAACTATTTTATTTATAATTTCTACTTACATTATGATGCTAGTTCATGCTCATGGGATGATAATGAAATATAACATTAACTGTGGGATCATGTTCTTCTAGTCTTCAAGGGATGTGACTGTGGATCAAATCAAGTCTGTCATGTCTGAAGAATGTACTGAAGCAACAGAACAGACTTATGACATATATCTTCTACCACCTGGAGAAGATCCAGAGACCTGTCAATCATATCTGAGGATGCGGAATAAGGATGGAAAATACAATCTCATGTTTGAGGTCTGCTCGTAATATCATAGTCATTGGCACTGGAACAATTATCACACTTTTGAGTATATTATTCATTCCATTTTTCGATTTCTAAAATTTACTGTGTACTATTACATTGTAGCAGAGCAAATATTATTAGCATGTCATTAACACATTAGAGATGTTTAAGGAAAATTGAAAACTTGATTTCTGCCTCCTAGCAGCCATGCCCTGTCAGATCATCATGCATCTCTTCTTTTCCTTTGTTTCTTCTGCTCCTGTCATGAGTAATTGTGCCTTTTCGTCTTATGAAAGTTGAAGGTTTTTAATCATGTGAAACCTTACTAGTGTTTGACATTTCAAAACTCTTTAATTCTCATACTCATTTTTAACCACGCGTTTACACAATAAAATATTTTGCACGTAAATCCAAAATTTTTCTCCAATTTTTAACTACACATTCTCCAAAAAAAATCATTATTCACAACTTTATTTTGTCAAAATAAGGGCTAAGTTTCTCATTTTGACCTCAAAATTTCAAATCCCTCTTACTCTGCCACGCTGGCACATAGATGAAGATACATTTGATTTTATTGGAAAATATAGAGTGAGTATGAACCAACACTTACTAAGAGAAAGAAGGTTGGTCTTATTTCTTTACTTGTCTTTCCTATTTTCTTTTCATGGAAACCAAACTCTGTACAGAGGAAGTGAAAATAAAATTAGTGTATCCAGGGTATATAATTCCCACCTTTTCTGGTATGAATTTTTGTTGCTTATGTTCAAACATAAAGTTTCTCTTTTATGCATGATTTTATGCTTATGCTACATCTACGGCTCTTTTGATGCACAGAAAATTTTAGTGACTCGGAAAATGGGGAAACCACTATAAGTGGTTCATATCTCATAGTATCAACTGGATATTGACAAGAAGTTCAGTGACCACCGAAACGTCGAAAGAAATATTACCATCTTATTTCTTAGATTTATCATGCTTTTGAACTGTAGGAATGGGTCACAGATCCTCCATTTGTCATATCACCAAGAATAACTTTTGAAGTTAGTGTACGGCTTCTTGGAGGACTGATGGCCTTGGGATATACAATAGCAGCTATTCTGAAAAGAAGCAGCCATGTTTTTAGTGATGAAAGAGTCCATGTGAAAATTGATTGGCTGGAGCAGCTAAAGCGTCATTATGTTCAGGTGGTACACGTATCCTTCTTCCCTCCTTGCTACCATGTGCTAAGATCTCACATGCTAAATTTTTACTCTGCCTTTTTCATCATGTTTATTATGTTCGTAGTGTCAGTCTTTCTGATGTTTAAGTAATTAAGTGAGGCTGGAGTTTCGTATGCCTACAAGTTCTGCTACTATGAGCATGTTTACCTAAGCTGTGCTTATATTAACATTTTTGGCTAAACATGCTCCATGTCCTTTCGTGCTTATTCTTCATTCTGAATTATGGACAATCCCTATCTTTTCTGGGCTTGACAATTACTTGGTTACCTGGTGTGTGATAAAGATGTGTAGTTGTTCGTAAATATATTATTTATAAGTGCTTATATCAATCTTTATCACGTAACTAGGTGATTATTGTTACCGGATTATCTGTAGCTTTCAATATTTAATAATGTATATTTTCAGCTATCATTTTTTTGTTTATTATTGAGTTACCATCTACATGTTAAGTTGTCGGAGAAGAATATCCTTGGTCTTAAAGAATACACTAGCGTGATGCAAGATGGAGAATTTCTTTTGGAAAATGATATTTTTTTGTTATGATACTAGGTTTACTCGCTGTTGACATACATTAGAATTCTTAGCCTGATGTGAAATATCCTTATTTCTCACCTTATTTTTCAAAAGTGCATTGGATATACATAGTGCAAATAATTTGATGGTTTAGCACTTATTTGTTCGAACGATGACTTTTTATTCATTAGATAATCTAGTCTAATCTCAGGTAGCTTGTTTTGTCACGTGGTCAGTTAAAGATCTATGTTGTTAAAAATTCTTTGTTTGTGACAGGTACAAGGCAGAGATCGCCTGGTAGTCAAATGTGTTGCTGAACAGCTGGGATTGGAAGGTTCATATGTTCCACGAACTTATATTGAACAAATACAGATAGAGAAACTCGTAAATGAGGTTATGGTATGATAATTAACCCAGCATCTGCATATTCCATCATCTGCATATTAGTCCTAATCTGAAAAATTTTCAGGCATTGCCAGATGATTTGAAAACCAAGCTTAGCATAGATGATGAACTTATCTCCAGCCCAAATGAAGCACTTTCCCGAGCCGCCTCAGTTGGAAGGGCGGCATCAAGGGTTAAGACTGCAAAAAGGTTCTACTTTCTGTCATACACTTACCATATGACTTGTAATACACCAAGTATTCATGGGCCATTTCACTGAGTTGGGCTATTGTCAGAATAGTTTGAGGTTCAATACTAATGTACCTTGGTACAAGATTAATCAATATTTGCTGTTTAAATATTTCTTACGGCCCAACCTATGTTTGTGGTGAAATTTTTTTTGGCTACAGCTGTACTGTCCTCCTTGTTCTGGGAAAGATTGCTACTTCCTTAAAAGTTACAGAAAAATAGCAATCTCTTTCCTGTTTAACAGATTCATCTTTGGAATCTTTCTGGCCATCCTTCCCGGCCTTCTTGCTTACTTCAAGTTCACTTCCTACGAGTCCATAAGAAATCATGCAAATATATGGGGAAAGCTGTAAGGCACCGTCATACCAGGAGCTGGGGATTGAGTTGCAATCTACAAGTATCTACACTGCATAGAAAGCTGGAACACCTTTTAAGATTCTCTCTTGGGGTTGCACTTCTAGACTGTACAACTTACGTGGGCGTCCTTTGGTTGGTCGTACTGAGTTTTCCATTACAGCTCACGATATCCACCTGGCTTTTGAATAAACTAACTACCATTTCAGTACATTAAAAATTCAAAAACTGAAATCAATATTCTATCAATCTTGTTAAAGAAAATATTGTTTCAATGTAAGAGTATAGTAGAAGTAGCTCTGGACTGAATAGAGTGGAAAACGTGACTCGTGGAGCCAACCTTTAGTTTATTAGAAAGATTTTACAAATTCCATGGGGTGAGGTACCCCTAGATCTTTTGTTTTTACAAGATGTGTATGATTTTATGCTGTTAGTTACTTATCCCTTGTTTATCAGTTGAGGAATTATCACTATCTCAAACTTGTTTGTGACTTAATTTGTTTTGAACAGTGGTATGTCACATTCATATTCAACACATAGGGACCGAAACCTGTCCAGGATTAGCAGAAGGTTTGATGATAGGACGGCAGAGCCACCAGCTACATTAGGAAATCAGGTGACATTAAGTGTTGATTTTTCTGAAGTTTCCATGCCATACTAGATTCTTGTCTTTCTGTCTGTTTCTCTCTCATTCCGTGCATGTGTGATAGGGAGCCATCACGCATCTGTTAGAACACATTTCCACACTAAATGATCGGATGGATGACTTCACATCTCGCATTGAAGAACTAAATTCGAAGTTAACTACAAAGCGAACTTCGCCCAGCTCACAAAACATAGCTTTACAAGCTGAAGCCTGTAATGGGTCAGTCCCAACTTCTTACTTCATATCTGGTTTAGAGAATGGATCCTTAACTGGATCCATCATGCCAAATTCCTCGTCTTCGTCCCAGTTAGCCAAAGAATCTCCTTTGATGGAAGAGGTATTATTTCTAGTTTATTCAGAAATGTTCTCTTTTTCTTGCACTATCTAGCAATGGTATAATTTTTTTAGGCTAAAAGTATCGTGCAAGCTTTCATTGATGGTTGAGTTACTATTTAAAATAACATCATGTGGAAGTTACAGTTACGCATCTAATTGGTCGTAGGATAATGCAACTCCACTTGTGATTTCACATATATAAAGATTGACATTAAAGAGATGTCTTAATGTCAATGAAAATAGCGACTGGAGTATCCTATGAATTACCGGAGAACAAGGAAAAAAGAACCATTTTCTATTTAGTCATCTATGGATGAACATGAACTTGCAACTCTTACTGCCTGGTGTATCTGTTTCTCATTTTTACCCAAACAGAGACAATGAAGACCGGAATAGTGACTGGTCATGCATAATTATGCCCCTGTTTGGCCCCTCTTTAAAATATTTAATACATTTTTCTCCTCTTTTCAACCACAAATTCTTCAATAATATAATATTAAACAAAAATCAAAAAAATTTACCTTCTTTTTTAACCACACATTCTCCAAATAATGTCTATTCAAAAATACATTATCTCCAAAAATCTCATTATAATGGGGGCCAAACAATATTTATATTCTCATTGGTGTAGTTACCTGACTTTTGCTGTCTGATTTATCCCTCTCGTTCTGATATGTATCACTCTATTCTTAACAGATATCTGGTGTAGTGCGGGGACAACGCCAAATCGTGCATCAGTTAGATAATCTTAGCAATCTTCTGCGTGAGAATTTGGGTGAAAGGTCGCATCATGGTGGACAACATAACAAAACTGATATTGTTGACATTGATCCAATCAAAATCTCCGTTATCTTAACATCATTGGCAATTGGCGGTTTGGGAATTTTCTTGTTTAAGGGTTTTCTTTCCCGAAAATGATTACTCAAAACTAATATTAGTCGAGATGCAGGTCTTCGCTTCTCTTGTCCCTTTGCTGGTGTCCTATCGGATCCTGCTGAATGTTTTACAATACACCCTTCTGGTCGGGAAAAATACTGTTCATGGATCGTCTGATCTGTGATTTTTGAGGCATTGGATCATATTTCTCATGTTTGTCAATGGAGGGTATACTTTTTGGAACGTATTGTAGCTTTCTGGGGTCCGTCCTTAGGATCTTCTGACTTTTTCTTAATGTTTGAGTGCTTCTAATATAAGAAAGCATTCAAATTTTGATGCAAAGTTTGACTTCTGCATGAATTGGGTTCCATTTTTCATTATTTTCTGGATTGGCCAAGATTTGCTGCTGTGTGAAAACAAAAAATGGTGAACACGTTGCTTTCTTAGGATAGCAGAGTGGATTCGACTACGCTAAACAGTGCTAAGAAATTAAAATATTGCGTATTGCACATTATTTATTCTTATTTAGTGTTACATACGAATCATGCTGTGACGCTGTGTGTACTGTCCATATGTACACAGTTCCTTGAAAAGTGATTGTGCAATAGGAAAGACTGACTTTTTGCATTCTACTTATAAGAATTTACTGCTTTCAAGTCGTTTTCTGTTTTCGATTTTTCAAAACAGTGAAAACGCGTTCTCTTTCCTATTTTCGAAAACGCGTTTCCGAAAACAAGTTAAAAATTTATAGAGAAAACTTGAAACGACAAATTTGTCGTTGAGTGTTTTCAGTTATAATCAAACCAAAATTTTTAAAATACGTTTTGGGTGTTTTCAAAACAATTTTTCAAAATATAAAAAAGAACACATTTTCAACAATCTCAAAATGTACACTCAAAACACAAAATTCAAAATGATTTTAAAACACAAAACTGAAATACAAAGAGAACAAAAAGCCTTTACCTCCAAGGTTTAGAGTTGGAAATGAAGGTTTTAGGGCTAACTTGTTACTTCTGTAGCTGGGACGTGGTAGGTAGCAGGGAGCCTACCCGAGCATGTTTCGCTAGCTTAAAGTTCAATTCTAAGTAAATTAGTCATTTTAAAATAATTTTTTTATTGATTTAGAAATAAATAATTACTTATGTGAGCTTGAAATTAAAAGGCATAAATGGTACTCAAACTTTTAGTTGTGTTTTTCTTACGTACCTAAACTTTTATTTTTCTCTAATCCATAACTGAACTTCCAAATATGTTTCTCATCCATAACTAAATTTACTACAAGTTAGGGTGGAGCATCGCGAGGTTCGGCCCAAATTTTTCTAGAAGCGGAACTAACCATCAAAGTACGAGTGTTTTACAACTTGAATAGTTCGGTTCTACAATTGCAATTTCTAAAAAACAAATCCAAATTAAGCGTAATGTCAATGCCCTACATAATTTGAGCCACATTATTTTGGAAGAATGTATTCTGGAATAGTAGATTGATAGAAAATGTGTGGTTGAAAAAGAAGGAAAAGTTATTAATGTGAGGAAAAATATTATTTTATTGAAGAATGTGTGGTTGAAAATGAGTAAAAGAACGAAAATAAAAAATTTAATGTGTACCAAACTGGAGCCAAATAACGAAGACAGATAAGTTGAGAAAGTGAGAAAAGACGTGAAGTTCGAATGAGATCATAAGGAGAAAAAATATTGTACATGCAAATGCGAGTGAATCACGTTATTTACTGAGCATTCCCCCATGCACGTCGCATTATTGGTGTCACTATACATGTATTGGAGGTTGATGTCAACTCTCATAAGATAGGATGATTGTGACTCAGTGGATCTATTACCGAGAAGACCTAAAAAATGTTACAAGGTCTATGACTATTGAAATTATTTAGCTTTTCAAAATGGTTATTATATAATTTATATTGTTGATTCTTCAACGTATTCTGCTTTGTACTTAAAAAGTGGATACATCTATTATTGTTGTCAAGTATATTGCTTTTAGTAGTTATTGAATTAATAATAAAATAATTTCAAACGCGTTCATTATTTTAAATTTTAGAACTTTGTTATATGGACAGAGCCATGACAATCAGCCAATGAGGGGGCGATATCGTCAAGTATATTGCTTTTAGTAGTTACTGAATTAATAATAAAATAATTTCAAACGTATTCATTATTTTAAATTTTAGAGCTCTGTTATATCGATAGGGCCACGACAACAAGCCAATAAGGAGGCACGACATCACCCATGATGGACAGGGCCACGTTGGCCCGGTCCAAGAAGAATAACTCTAAATATTAGGTTGAGAATATAATTTCAAAGCCAACCCCCTAGTTTATGATTGTTATATAATAATTTTGTTTTTCAATTTGATTTGAACTCTATTTAATCATGTTTATCTAGTTTTATGCAAATTAATTAGGATTTTTAGTCTGCCTATAAAAAGCATATTCGTTCCTCAAACAATTACAACACATTGTTGTCAATAGAAATATTCAAAATTTATCAAAGATTTTTAATCTTTGTGACGCTCAACCCTTCTAGCTTTGGTTTTTAATTCAAAAAATCATTGGATCAAAATTTTTGATTTGATTTTAGTTTTTCCGGGTTCGTATGAAATCATGTGTGGGTCCCATGTTATATCGTGTAAGAGAGTTCATATCAATTGGTATCATAGTTATTTTAAAATTACTTGTTAAATAAGTAATCTTTTAAAATAAGGCCAAGTAGGAAATTCAGGGCAAATTGCCCATCTGCCACCCAATTATGGGATTTGCTGTTAGAAAATGATTATTGTTCAAAACAAATAAATGCTGGAATGAAGAAA
>CAIGRO010124638.1:0-30569 GCA_903798355.1 Fraxinus baroniana
TTTTTTTTTTTTTTTTGGGGGGGGGGGGGGGGGGGTGGCGGTATAAATCCATGGTACAAAGAGCTTTTCCATTTCTAATTTCCTTTAAAAACACATATCAAAGACAGAACTCTGGACATGTATTTCTGTTTTCTTATATTGAAAAAAATATACAATTTCATGTTCAAACAATTGTCCAGTCATTTTCAACTGAACTTGAAGGTTTATCAACAGGAGAAGCACTGGGTTTTGGCGGCTTCTCTGAAAATATTGACGAGAATGGTTGGCGATCATTGTTCTTCGAATCTTTCGAGGGAGCTTTTGACGAGCGTTTACTTTTGCCCCCGTTCTAATTCGATTCAGAGAACTTTGGATTCCGTATGTCACCTGCAGTTGTGGTTTCTTCAGGCTGAGCTGTCATCTTTATAACTTCGTCTGGATTTAGCAACATCGTCTCCACTGAATCATAAACCTATAATCGTAACTTCAACAATCTTTATCAAAGGTAAAGAATATCGAGAGCTGATAAAACATTAAATCCGTTAACTTCAGTAGTGAATAAAATAATCTTTTACTTCTCTAGAAGTGAATCGCAATATCACGTGCCATAAAGATTGACTGCAAATGTAACTGAATCTCATTATCTGATTCATAACACCAGTGGCGGTACAGGTCCAAGAAAACTAACAAAATAAATTATCTCCCACTCGGCTGCAAAAAAAATACCTGGCATATATCATCGAGTTTCTCAACAAAGGTACCCCTTTGACAACTCTGAACAATATAGTTTCTGCACTCATGGAACAATTTTGACAAACTTGAGTCTGTCGAGAGGGTGGCCTCAGCAATTACTAGTCCTGCACCCAACTGAAATTTTAGAACATCAGACATTGGCAGATGAAAAAATGGCTGTAGTATTCCATGATTTAGAAACCATTTACAAGCACAGTGACTATACAGGGTGGAGTGTGCAGTTGCAAGAAAATGACACCAGAAGAGCCACTAGATTACTAAATGCTCACTGGTGAATGCTCCTCAATATAATAAATAAGCTTTTTAAATCTCGAACAAATTTTGATCCTAAAGGATTCACGGCGATAACTCACAGGGCATGTTAAATTGCTCTAATTTTCTCTCAGCTCCTGCATTATTTGTACTCGTCCATGAAATGATATATCTTATTTATAAAACATAAGCTGCATGTGATGCAGCAAGAAAAGAAAAAACTCAGAGATCCAAATTAGCGATGCACATCTAACGTATTTGATGTGTTTACCTATAAGGATACAAATTACTAATCTGCCTTTAAAGATTATTGGCCTATGAAAACAGTGAATGGGATCATTTCCGTGTATTGTAGCACAATTCAGATCCATCCCTCAGAAATTTATTGGTATGTAGGATTATGTTTGTTAGTTTCTCGGTTCGATACAGATGATGGTGAAAGAAGATGAGAAAATGTAGGAAAATTAAGCAACAAAAAATTCCGAGTGCAGGACTTACGGCAGCAATAAAGAGTTGTTTCAATAGCTCAGAAGGTGAAATGTCCTCCAGAAAGTCCAGAATACCATCCCTACGCACAGGTGTCACGTGATTGTGGTCAATAAGTTGTATTATTCAATCCAAATACAGATATTGATATTTTCCTGGAGCTTACACAGCTAGATCCTCATCATAAAGGGGAGTTTGTCTAACAGCTGGTACTGGTTTTGCCGTTTCCCATAGTTCGCGCCACAAATTACCTATGCATCAATCAGAAATGACATATCAGCAAAGTTTTTATATCTATAGTTATTAGGTACTTAAAATATTCCATCTGCTATATTGACTTGGCAAGTAAATTCATTTCTGATTATGATGTATTTCAGTCACAAAAATATGAAACCATCCGGATTCTGTAAAATATTTAAATTCATTGGAAAAACTACTGGACCTCAATTTTGATTTATCATTTTTCATTCACTGCAAAAGATTATCGTTAATCAAATGCCAAAAGAAAGGAAAACAACTATGGAATCCACAAAATGCCTCAACGTATATTCAGCTTCAGACATAGTTATATTATAGAGTTAAGAAAATAGTATTTCCAAATGACAGTACATTCTTATATAACGACAAGCATTTGAATTATCAGTATTGAGGTCTAAACATATCGTTATATGAGTTTATGGATAACTTCTCTTCAACCTTGATGAAAAGTAGGGAAACCCATGCTCTCTCTGAAAACAACTTAAATTTCTGTTCATGATCAATCAGTTTATCTTCTTCCTTTTTTTTTTAACTGAAAATAGAAAGTATTATGTGCCAGAGAACATTTTGACTAATGAAATGCTGATGTGACAGTCTACTAACCAAATAATGCCGCTAGCTAGGACAGATAACAATAAACATGACAAATTAATATCATGCAGTATTAAAGAGCTACAAAAAAAAAATGTAACGAGTACTAAATTTTTGTGCAAAATAAAGATCAAAAAAAAATACTACATCTAGCTAGAAAAAGTACAGAATGCCCCTTCCCCAGGCCCCATTGTCTTCCCCCGTGACCCTTGTACAACCCCACCCCTCACTCCAAACGCCATCACCCCTATCTTCTTTCCAGCTTCAGTTATTTTTCTTCTCCAAACCTCAGTTGAGTGATCTAATCGAAACAAGATAAAATTTAGTGACTAATTGAATTTTTCCTAATAGTTCAGTGTTAATATATGACAAGATACTACCAGAATTAAGATAGTACAAAATCTAAGAGAGTGGGGAAGTCAAATCAATCTTTATTGCCATGTGACACAATATGGCAAATATATCCTAGAAATCCGAGGTTGCATGTCGTATTGAATACCATCTTTCAGACAGAATTCTCTTTGTTCTTCATTTCATCAGCAGGGGAAGGCAGTACTTCCCATCATAGCTCGCATTGAAAACGTCTAGCAGCAGTATTTCCCGTTCCATGATGACATACTTTTTTTTTTTTTTTGATGACCGTGGATGTCCGGGCCAGCTTGCGCGCACCTCGACTAATCCCACGGGGCCCTGAGTTCCATGATGACATACTAAATTACAATTCCCTAACTCATGTTAAATATGTGATTTTTCTTATCAACGTTGATTAAATGCATAAAATCTAAAAAAAGGAGCATAAATTCAGTGTCATGGTAGATAACCGAAAGTCCTGCTGTGAACATGTTTGACCTCTGACTAGTGTCTAGTAAAAAAACATAAAAAACAAAAAATCACAAAGTAAACAACTAGGATGAATATGGTTGAATAACTGAGATTTTATTTATAAAAAAAATGGTTGATATCTTCTATAAGAAGACTGATGTCATGTCTAAGATAAGCAGCCCTACATTTGAATTTAATCGAGTATCATGAGAAGTAATTTGTGGAAGCAATGCCCTGTAAAAGAATTACCTTCTTTCTGCATTCGCCTACTAAGTTGACCTTTTACAGACAATAAGTCACCCCCATCAGAAGTTTCATTCACTTCAGTATTTGTATCTTCCATCCAATCAGGAGGAGAGTGCCATCTTACAAAATCTTCTAATATGCAGCCAGGATTTGCTGCCTGACAAGAATAACAGTGCAATTAAGGTCCTGAAAATTTTGCCAAGAGGTGTTCCACAAAAAATATAAGACTTTTTTCATGAAACTTCACCTTAAAGGCCTGCATGTCGGAAAGGAGTTGAGAACATCCTGCACCAACACTGAGCAAATAAAAACAGGCAACTAGTGTCAAAAAATTCTTTGGAGGAAATGGAGATTAATAGAAACAGTTATCTTCAATGTCAATAATAGAACAATTAACAGATATAGAATGTCGAGCCAACAATTACCAACAGAACCATAATTCACAAAGAAAAACAAGTAGAGAATATAAAGATATCAGAACAAAATTTTTCAACCAAAGATACATTTGGAGTTCAAATCAACCACACCCTAATTAGATAAGAAAATAGTAGATCAGCATGCACAACATTCAAATACATGATCAAAGAAACAAATTAACTGATTAACTTGGAAGTCAACCAAATGTTTTCAATACTTTAACTACATTGATCTAACGTTGTATTTTTACAATATAAAGTTTCTTAAAGATCAAATTGACAATCCATATTTTTCATTTGGTTCAGGTCTAAACTGCACAAACTAAGTTGGTCAGTGAATGAATAAGTTTTAGTATAAACTGGTCTACGTTGTTTGACATATGAATGAATGTGTAAACTTGTTTGACACTGAAACCAAGAGGATCACGAAAAGAGGAGATACTAAACCACAGGATCACATCTGTATCAAAGCAAATAACGATCACATTTAGAAGACTACTACATCAATTTCATAACAGATCAAAATTAAAGGGCATCAATTTACTTAGTCATCATATAAGCTCTAAATGCCCTCAACACCACATATAATTATGCAATTGAGAACTAGTTGATGAAGCATGTATTAGTAGGCAACAATGCGACCATATAAGAATTTATGAGTTTTTATTATTAGAATATCAAACACCAGGATTCCTTTCATAACTTGTAAAGAGTACACTCTGATATTGAAAGAAACTAATCATTCCAAGGCTTATTTACTTTTACTGACCTTCCAGTTCGTAGTACAAAATCCTCTGTTTCTTTGATAAGATCTTCTGTTAACAAAGGCAACTCCTACATACATAAAATACGCATAATCTTAGCATGGGAGAAGAATACAAAGGCTAGAGATAATTTCACAATTTTGCATACTCTATTTATCAACCAAACCTGAGTCACAGGTGTATATATAGGTTCACCAGTTTCCAGCATTGTTAAGTTGTCACATTCTTTATCCGCTCCTAATCGAAGAACAAGTTCGCCAGACTTAGTCTTAGCATACAAATGAGTAACTATGGGAACCGTGCCTTCAGAACACGAAGACTCAATATTTGAGCTAGATTGACCCACAACAGACTCTAGTGATTCAGAGGCAGCAGACCAGCGTATTTTTCGCGAAATGCAACAGTTGATGACCTGTAACTGTTGATGTAGAAGACATGAATTCAGGTCTGGGATCTCATCTGGTGGAATGCTGGGAATATATTGCCCTTCGGACCAACGTCTTCTCAGCTGCATGGCAAATGATTCAAAAGTATTTCATTAGCTGATGACTTACTGAAGAGAAAAAGCAAGAATATATCATATTAACATATTGCTCAATGAAGGCTGGTGATTACATTAAGGACAGTAAATCAACCATTATGCTTTTTTGACCACTTAAGAGTAATAATTTGTTTTTAGTTTTTAGCCAGTTAACAACTTGTCCTCTAGGCAAAATTCTCCTGTTCTATCCAAAAGTATACAGATGTTCTATGCATCAGAAGAAATGAAGGCCATACAGATAGCATACAATGTTAAAATAAAGAAATTAAAAAAAAAAAAAAAAAATCTCTGAAGGGTGGTTTCTAACCTATAAAGTCAAGATTCCACCTTTTTATTTGTAAAGTAGGCTTTTGGATGACAATGAAAATTAAACAATCTTACTGTCACAGGTAATGTTGACCGACCATGATTTAGAATTCCATCACCTTTTCCCCAATCTTCTACCTGTGCAAGTAAATCCAGGTCTTTGGATTTATATTGGAAAAGGATCATACTACAATTAGATCCTCCATAAGTAAGAATGCTAGGATGACAGAGTAGGCAAGTAACCTTTGACTTGTACACTGAAAATGGCTTAGTTAGCCCTCACATTTTCCTTTCATCGAGCCAACAGACACTTGTTATGTATAATCTCTCGTGCATTCTAATCTTTGAAATTTTTTTATTGATCTGTCAATTCCTAATAGATGAAATAAACCTCTTCAAAAAGATTCTCATACCAGATACACATATTGTGGTTTCTAACCTATAACGTCAAGACTCCACCTTTTTATTTGTAAAGCATGCTTTTGGATGATGATAAAATACACTTATTTGGGGGATAAAATAGCGATATTTGGTGGTTTTTTAAAGCAAATATAGCCTAATCTATTGTACATTTCGTTTATTAGGTAAAACTCGATGATTGGAAATGAAATTTGTTAAGGGATATATATCCCACATCGAATAAAGATGTAAACTCAGACCAATTAATAAAGATCTTGGGCTACTCCTCTTAACAAGGTTGACCTTTTAAGATGGAACCNTCAAATGAGCCACCATCTTGCGGGGGCGTGTTAAGGGATATATATCCCACATCGAATAAAGATGTAAACTCAGACCAATTAATAAAGATCTTGGGCTACTCCTCTTAACAAGGTTGACCTTTTAAGATGGAACCCCAAATCTTAACAAAATTGAAAGAAAGAAAATTACGAAATTCAAATATTGAGGACCAAATTGAGATATCTCATAGTTCATTCGGACATGATACTTTGAAAATTGCTAGGAGACAATTGGATGCAATTAGAAGTCAAAAAGGAATGAAATATGATCAAAATACTATCACAAACCAATTTTCAATCGAACAAGTTATATTCCAGATTGTTAGCCGAAAATTGAGACCCATTTTTTGCATAGTTAATGTTTGAATTAGAAAAATTATAGACCTTTGAGTTACCTTTCCAACAAACTTTGAATTGTCTCAATCGGATATGGGGAGAAAAAGTTATAACCAAAATACTGACTGCTGTGCGAAGTCAAAAACATGAGCGCGCGAAGGCAACTTTCATTATTCGATTGAAGCTCTTTTGGAAATCAATTTGGACATAATTTTCAACCAATTTTCTACTTTTATAAATACCTAACAGTAAAATACATATTAAACACCACTCATATACATCTCATACTACAATTATTCCATCAATTTTCATCATAAAAGAGGGGTAAAATATATATATTGTGAGAATATTTCAAAAGCGAAGTTCAAGAACTCATCAATTGGAGATTAGACCTAGAATTTGAATGGTAAAAAAGCGAAAGAATTATTGAAGATTTATCAAGATTACTTTGAAGAAATTCAATAACATTAAGATTCGTCATCCTTTATTCGTTAATTCATAATTCCGAGTGATATTCTATACATTTAACATGATTTTTTGTAATTTCAATATGCTAGGCTAGTTTTATACAATGCTAGGATGAGATAAGCCCTTGTTATGATATTTTTAATTAATTATTTTGACTTTAATTTGGTCTGATTTGTGGATGTTTATTATCATTTTATCATTCTTTTCAATTACTTGATTACCAATTGAATTGTAGGTGAATTTTATTCTTATCGAGAGAGACAATAAGATTTAAACACAATATAATGAACATTATAAAATTCGATAGAGGATAGAGATATATCTCTATATTTTATATGGTTTCAATAGATGTCAGACTTGTTAATGTATTTATCATGTTCGCATTCCTTATCGAGAGATAGAAGATCACATGAGGGGAATAGATTTGATCTTTATCGAGACAGGCTTTCGATTAAATTAGGAACATGACCGACATGAATGATTTCAAATTGTCACTTTAATTGTTACACTAAAAATAGAATAACAAGGGAGATTCGACATCTTAGCAATGCATCTCACATATTTGAAAAACACATTTACTTGATTTCACTAGTTTAATTGATAATTTAGGGATTAGTATATAAAAATCACAACTTGTTTGCTATTCGATTAAAGTTGCAATTAATTTTAACTAAGTCAAACATGGCCCTCGTGGGTTTGACACTTTATTCATCATTATATTATTTGATCATGATCTCGTGCACTTGTGGGTTTTCAAAGGGTCAGATGACGATGGAAATTAAACAATCTTATTGTCACAGGTAATGTTGACTGAGCATGATTTAGAATTCCATCACCTTTTCCCCAATCTTCTACCTGTGCAAGTAAATCCAGGTCTTTGGATTTGTATTGGAAAAGGATCATACTATAATTAGATCCTCCATAAGTAAGAATGCTAGGATGACAGAGTAGGCAAGTAACCTTTGACTTGTACACTGAAAATGGCTTAGCCCTCACATTTTCCTTCCATCCAGCCAACGGACACTTGTTATGTATAATCTCTCATGCATTCTAATCCTTGAATTTTTTTTATTGATCTGTCATAATTCCTAAAAGAGGAAATAAACCTCTTCAAAAGTATTCTCATACCAGATGTACATATTTCCTACTCTTAAAAGAAGCATAACCTTAAGAATAATTCAGTAGGAAGGATTGTGCCCTTGGCCACTTCAGTTTTCAGTGTACGATGACACACGACATGCTTTGAAAACTTTAGTAGGAAAGAGAGCAAAACAGAAATATGGTTTGCACAGTGATGTATTTTGTCAATTAGTTAGACAGTCTAATCAAGTATTCAAGTGTGTTATATTCAAGCAAGAGAAACCAACTCAAGGAGTAGAAAATGTAGCAACAAATTTGATCTCAAAATTTTAAATTCCTTGGAATCCACTTACTTCGGCAACAACTCTGCACCAAAATGAAGCCATTTTCTGCAGGGTTTTTAGACAACCAACGGCTTCAGCGAGCTTAACAACAAAACCTTCAACAGGAGCACCATGAATATCCTTAATTAATGATGTTGTATTCATTTCTTCCAAACTAGAGCAAGTCCTCCCGGAAAAAAGTCCTGCGAATATCTTGCAGATATTAAACTGGAAGTGAAAATCATCATACAAGAATGCAAAACTGAAAATAGTGAATCAGAATTTTCAGAAGACAAGACACAAAGAAAGAAGATGCTCTCCAGAGTATCCCGACTATCTACCTGCATTTAGCAGTGAATTGATTAGAGAAAGAACTCTCTCATCAGCACCAAACTCACTGGCTATCCTATCTTCCTTTTCACGTAATACTAGTGACTTCATTGCTGAGAAGCTTAAGCTAGCACGCTCTCTGATTGGTGAAGAGCCTCTGGAAGAAGCAAGGAGATCCTTCATGGAGTTGTACACTAATCCAGCACTGAAAAGGCGCCAAAGGAAAACTAAGTACTATACCACTTTCAAACATTCTTCATGAACATGTAAGAATTTCAATACATTGGCAACAATTTGATGAAATTAGAATAAATAGATTTTGCAAATCAATTAATCCGGAAAGTTGGAAAGGGAATGATTCTCTTAAATAATTATTTCATAATATATGAAGCTTTAACTTCTACAAACCAAATGCTTTTCCATACATATCACATAAACAAAGATAAGTTAACTAGTTCTAAATACAATCCAATGAAGGAGGAAAGCAAACAGTCAGTAAGTTTGAGACAATAAAACTCAATTATTCTAGCCCAGAAAATTGTGCAAGTAAATAATCATAAAAACTAAACAAAAATCGAAGAAGTTTCAAATATCAATGACAAGATCTTACTCGATAGCCACAGCCAATTGTCTCACGACAGCAGATGATGGAATGATATCAGAGTTTACTGCATTCGAACCTTCTGATGCAACTCCCGCTTTCGAATCCTGTAAGATGTCAAACAATTGCAATAAATTATGTCAAAGATACTTTATTATTTCAGCTGAATAATAAAAATTATAAATATTTTCCAGTTTATTCATAATTATGACTTTTCAAACAGTTAGATACAGTTGAAAAGGTCATTGTAATTTTTTTTTTAAAAAAAAAACCATAGCCAACAATGCCATGAAAATTATCCTCACATTTCAACCAGTAAATATTTATGTTGATATCATATTCGGCTTCTTAAGTGTTTGTGTGAATTGAATAAATAGGAAATCTCACATTCCAAGTAAATGCATCCTAGTGTACACATGCCACTGATACAGTAGTCAGTTTTTCAGAATCTAAATAACACATGTTTTGGGAATTGGCAATGTTATAACTCTTTGCAATATCCATTAATGGAATGGCAGAATGAGTAACAAAAATTACGTTCCACTTCCCCCTCTACAGTATGGTAGAGTGAAAACAGCAATCGAACATGTGCTAATATGATAGTAAAGTATTTGGAAACAAATACCTCAGATTCAGAGATTTCTCTCTCTCTCATGAAGTATAAATTTTCATCAAAGATTGCATATGCCATTGTGGAATTTTCAGTCTTTTCAGTATCCTCAGCTCCCTTTTTCCCTATTCTTATGTTCCTCAACCTCTCGTGCCAGTCCTGTTTTGTCTTTATTGGCGATGGCCTGCTCCTCTGATTCGTCACTTCCTGACAACTCTGCACCATCAAATTACATTATTTATTCAAAGCAATGCATTACCCTGATGCACAAAAACTGCAACATTTTTCCTGAAGCAATTGAAAAGGAGTAATGTTATTTGTTAGCACTGCAGTCCAGCAGTCCATGTGGCCGTTGGGTCATTGCCATCTCCTAAAATGATGGGACGCATTTTAATTCATTGAAGAATGTGAGGATGACCCCACTGTCATACACACGTTTGTCCATCTTACAAATAGCACTGTTCATTTAAAATTGACGTGAATTGCCAATAGATATACTTTTAAACCTGTGTAGTGCAAATAAGACATTGTGTACCGTGAACAAAAATGTAATAAGAAAACCAAAAAAAAAGAACAGGACTCAAGGAAACCAAACTGAAATATGTATTATAATTTTTCTGCTGTCAAATATCAATAACTTAGAAAACTGGCATCATTGCAAGTCGACATCAAAGTCAAACTTTAAATCCGCTTCCATGAATACAACTGGAGATCAAAGTCAAACTCTAAATCCACTTTCATCTCTCAATTTTCTGATCATCTCAAACACGAAACTCGCCTCATACAAAAAAAAAAAAAAAAAAAAAAAAAAACAATCAAAAACCACACAGCTCATTCTACATTCACCATAATCAAACAACGTGATCCAATTCAAATTCAAATAAATTTAATCACCTTAGATTCATCCCGGTCCTTCGTAGACTCCAGCCTTGATTCAATCGGCGATTGTTTATCCAAATCCTCTACAATTTCAACCAATTTCCAAAATCAAATAAAAATAAACAACACCGATGAATTTTTGTAATGAATTCTAAAAATAGTAAATGAAATTATAGTGAGTGTACCTCGATGGGTAATAAAATCAGATTTTTTAATGTCCGTTAAGACTTTCTCCGCTTTAGCCGCAGCTGAATGGAAGGCTGTCCTCGCTTTGGATACAAACGATGTCTCCATTTCGTGCTCCGGGAGGTGCGTACGTACGTTAAGCATTCAGACACTAAATCAAATTAGCCATGTTTAATGAGATGCTGGCCACATCACACTACGGTTAAAGTCGCGTTTCAGAGGTCATCGCACGCGGTTTTGGGTTTAACTAACGCTTTTGATATCTTTGGTAGGGCATGATCTATTTTGGAATATCCACCTAATGAGCAAAAGAAATTAGAAGATGGGACGAGTTAGCAAATAGCAAGTCGGCTTACAAAATAGGAAACGTGACTTTTTCGCCCATTTCACGAGACAAGTCATATGGCTGTCAATTAAGAAGCTAACAAGTGACTTAGGACCCACACTCTACATCAATTCATTAATCAAAGCTTAGCTAAGTCGATTAGATACATACTGAAGTGATTTGAGAAACTCGATCGAAGCGACATGATAGGGGGCGAACCCCTATGTCCGAGCAAGGTCTCATAATTGGTTGTAGTGTGTTCCAAAGCAACAAGCCTTTGCTTTGCAAGGCATATTCTATTTCGCTTCGACTTACAAATATTTCGTACGAGATCTTCAATATATCTAACAGATTTGACAGTTTGCAACAGACACTTTCAGTCAATTTTTCAATCTACTTTTCAGATGACGAGCCTAGAATATAAAGTGATCACTTTTCAATTCATTTATGGTCACCTCAAATCTAGGACAATTGATTTGACACCTATCAAGTTTGGCCCGTGAATCGTTAGGATGAAATCGTGTGTCATGCATCCAATGAACATCACCTCTTTCCTTTCACTAAAAAAAACTCTTAATTAGTGTCTTTCAAAAATAATGCAATTTTACACTTCAACAATAAGATTGCTTTGTATTTTCTCTTCACGTGGAACCATATATTTCTCTCTGGTTTTGTCCCTCCCACAACCATGATATCTTTTGATTATTGACTGACTTTAGCATTGGTATGCCCACGACAGCCTTCCTCATTGTCGAAGAAAAGGCTCGTGCATCAACACTTTGTCCAAATGTGCAGAAGCTCAACACGTGAATGAGAGTGAAATCGAATTTTATTTGTCATGTGTTCCTATCGAAATTCAAGATCAACGACTATCAAATTAGGAGTTCCTGATTATTTTTCCCATGTGTGTACACCAATATTGATGAACTTATATCGCTCCCATTTCAAATTGTTGGGGGTATTTTGTCTTTTATTGTTTGGTAGCGAACATTCTTTTGGCATTAAAAAATGTTAATTTTACTAATTGTCAATCGGGAACTGCTACATCAACATAGGGGGCACCATAATGATGTCCATAATGAACACATGGTGCCCCCTATTGGAGGGGGGCACAGCCAATCATAATCCTTGTCAATATTATCTTCTTTCAATATACTCATCGATTTAATTCTGAGGGGTAGCTCAATTGGTCATGCCTTGGGTTTGCTCCCCAATGGTCACCAGTTCGAGTCCCCTCAGAGCCACTAAGGTGAAAAACGGCTGTAAACTTCAGGGCCCCGTGAGATTAGTCGAGGTGCTCGCAAGCTGGCCCGGACATCCACGGTTATCAAAAAAATAAAAAATAAAAAAAAATATACTCATCGATTTATTTGTAACAAATTATTAAAATATTAATGGAATCTCAAAACTATTATATATTTTTTTAGACCTCTTCCATTTTCAAGTTTCATCCATACATTCATTGTGGTGGATGAGATATACGGTGCATATTTGGTCTACAATACTATAATTAAAATAATCGACTTTATCTCCTTTTTCTTTTTGTAATACCATAAAATACAGAAATGTTCTCCTGTCCAGGAACCATATTTACGATTCTCACATTTGGAGAAAATTGAAAGTAAGTTTCTCCTACCACATCAGTATGTATGCAGTCTCGCCATAAAATATATTTTACCAAACAAAAAAAGTATACAAATAGGGAAAATATAGATTGAATTACATTTCGAACAATCGATGAATTTATACTTTGTGTGTAGTGTAGTGTAGTGTACATATTGTTGTATGCATTTTATATAGCAATCAACTGCTGGACAGTAATGGGAGTTACATGTGAACCATTGAAAAGAATATCAATAAAAGTGCGAGCAGTTGCTTGTGTAGGATGATATATGTCCCAAAAAATATGATTACTTCTGTTTGAACAATAATCGGAAACAGGCGTGCAAGGAAGAGCGGCTCTCAATCTCCCTAATCCACAACAAGCAGCCTTAGTCTCATTGAAACCTGGAAAAACGAACCCGTTTCTTAGATTAAATAAACATAATCTGAAAAACGAGACAATACGAAATTCATGAACTGTCTTCTAATGTACTAGAAAAATCATCATTCGACAAGAACCCTACTGTGAGTACAGGGTTTTTTTCACAGAAAACATTCAGGAATTTGAAATGAAGGGAAATGATTGACAGATTGGAGGAGGGAAAATACACACACGGACAGGATTGATGCATTTCAAATTTCTGACAAAAATCTGGCAAATATTCATGTACTTGAGGAATTTTTCATTCGACGATGAGTTTAATGCAACACGTACCATAAGTTGCGGGATTGTCGATAAAGTTTGTAAAGATACTATATGCATCGAGATAGGAGTAGTGCAAGTCCTTATGCTCCGATTTCAAGTCTTGCAACATTGTTTGGAGTCCTTGGTTGTACTTTTTGGACAAGGAATTCACCTCTTCATTGCACACATTACTTGTATTTTGAAATCTTTGCTTTGGGGCGCAGCCAATTGGTGCTGTCCCAACAGTCAAAAATTTACGTGCCCCTAGACCATATAATCCCTGAATCCATAAAATTACTTATAAGTTGTGAAAGCTGAACCATTAAGGCCACGTTTGGTAGAGATTAAAAATCAGATTTTTAGTAAATTTTAATAAAAGTTAATGAAATATGTGGTTAAAATTAATTTGTTGACTTTGAGTGAAGATTTTAATCCAAGCCGAACAACGGCTAAATAATCGTGTACTGAATAACGATTAACGAAATTCAGTCGAGGGCAAATTTACGTTACCTTGAGCACGTCTTTGAGTGACGAAACCATGAGATTAACAAATTGTTGAGGGGTATTTCCGGATTTCGAGAAGTTAATTAGATCGTTGCTCCCGATTATGATTGGAAATAGTGATTTTGATAAGTGTTCTTGGGCATTGGATGTTCCCAGTTTTTTCACAAGCCTTTGATGCACTAGAGAGAAATACCCTAGTTGGAATGGCAATGGGATTGTTTGCTTCTGAAAATAAATAAATAAAACGAGTTAGATTTCGCGTTTACTGCGATATCATAGTTGGGAGAGCGTTAGACTCGAGATATGAAAATCGTGCGTTCGATTCACTTACAATTACGTCATCATTTGTGGCGTTGAGGATTCCGGCTCCTCCCGAGGCAAAATTCACACCTTTCACGAAAATATCGTTAGGCTGCGAAAGATATGGCGGCGCAGTCGATAAACCCAACTTCTCAGCTGTCAAACAAGACGATAATAAGAGGGTAAAAAGAAAAAGGAGTTAAAATCTTGTTTATTATCTTGTATCTCCATCTAATTCGGTGGAGTACTAGATAACATGGCTTTAATGCATGAAGAGTTACCTAAGAAATCTGCAAAATTCTTGCCATTAGAAAACCTTCCCGTGGCTATTCCGCCGGGATAGTCGACCCCGTTGTGAGGGAAATCCGCTTGAAGAACGGAGAGCGCTAAGTATTTGTTGTTGCCGACGTCGACTAGGGAGTCGCCAAACACGTACATTGCCGGCACGCTCTGCGCTTTCGAATAAGAATTAGCGAAATGAAGGACGAGGAAAAAGAGAAAAAGGCAAGAAAAATTAGCCATGAAAGAGATTATGATTAATTTCCTCTCTCTATCTCAGAAAGTTGATGGAATAATCGAATTTGTTTGACTTTTAAAGGGAATGTGAGAAGTTATTTAATCAATTATTTTTGCATAAGCCAGATTTAAGCTTAATTGAATTCAGTTTTAGCTTCTTCAGATTTGTATGCTATTTCTTGTATTTAGCCATGTTTGAGGGTGACATTCACACATGGAATCAATCTTGTTTTCAAACTTCAAAGTGAATGAGTTATGGATATTATATATTTTATTAAAGCATAAAAACAACCAAGACAAATAATAAATAGTCTCATCTTCGTCTTTAATAAATTTGATGTCGAAATTACATGCATTATTCATTGTTAAATAATCTACTATAAGGTTCGAAGTAACGCTTATGTTACTTTTAGTTCTTTTAACACGTTCAGTCTCTTCAATCAAATTTTGACACATCACTGTAATTTCGAGATTGATATCGCAAATTTGGACTAATCGGAAATTTGATTTGGGTTCATATTGTCTAGTCTTGGACGATGTCCTAACGTTATTTTGTTAGCACATGAATTATTGACTCATTTTTAAGTTTTATGCTATTCCAAGTTTTTTGGGTTTTTTCACACAATATTGGTACACAAGTCAAAGGGAAACTACAAACTATAATGAATTTATTATTGTAAGTCATGTCTAAACTAAGTTACATAAAATTTTCTTCCAACATCATGCTCTCATATCGACTTCCTTCCATTTTAATCTCGATACATATATGTCATTAAGCCTCCGTTTGGTAGGCATTAAAATGAAAAAAAGAGCCGTTGGGCTCATATTTCAACCAATTTTTTTGACTTTTTATCTCTATGGTGGGTCCTAAATTGGCCCACTAACGATCACATTTTTTCTATAAACTTTCATTTTAATGCCTACAAAACGGAGGCTAATTAACGTAGTTTTATTAAAATCAACATTTATTTTAAATAATAGTTGGATAACTAAAATGGAAGGAAGAGAGCTCGGGGATTCCCCTTCTTTCTCCTTCTCATGATGACTTATTAATCGATTTAAAAAAAAAAAAAAAATCCGCATATATGATGCCATGGGGCACCCCTCACGAAAGCCCTCGGATTTGGCAAATGCAGCCATAGTCACTTTACTAGCACTTTCAAGAAGCCTGCCTCATGTTAATGGTAGCAATAACAATCAAATAAGATAATCGACTTAGGGTAATGGGTTTCGAAGAAGTCTTCACCTTTCGTAGTTTGGGTTCTTCATCTGAGAAGTGGCTCTGTATCAGTATCAGTAAAAAGCCCCCTTTTAACTTAAATAAATTCTTTCCTATCCAAATATGGAATTAAAAATTTTAAATGAGACAAGATAAGCATCATATAGATGGTAACAAAGAATTCTAAAGCAGTGTAAATGTTTTAAATCTTGTCTATTCATCAAAGTTCATACTTGAAAGAAATATAACAATGATTCTAGTAACCAATAAGAATATAATGAAATCCCGAGGTATGTTGGCATTGAAGCACAAGTAGAAAGGATTGAAAGTACTAAAAATCTACGCGAATTGAAGCTTTAGAAATATCTTACACCCGATCATCTTGCCTTAGATGCTGCTTGATGATCATTTTGAAGCTATCTTCCGTGATTCCCTTGTGAACCAGAATTTGCAAGTTACAACAAAGTACCAAAACATCAAACGGTTTCAAATTTTCAAGAAAATCTGGAGCTCGATCATAATCCTGAAAGGACAAAAGATTAATCCGTTCAGTTATGAATTCATTGCTTAAACAAGATATCCCACCCAGGAAAAAAGTTAACCTCACCCCTTTCGGTGAGTACCAGGTTACAATTTATACAGGAAATATATTTCAAAAGAGGCTATGAACGATATACAGAGGCTGTTTAAGTTGATGCTTCTGATGAAAAAAATTGCCAAGGATCCACTCACCTTTTCAGTTACAATGACAACTGGTTTAGCAGAAAACTTGGATTCAAGTTCTTCCAGTCTTGCTCTTATCATGTCAATATCCTAGTTTTATAGGAAACTTAAAAAGTTATTTGACACTTACAAATGGATAGAACATCAATTAACACAGAAGAAAGTGGAAGGTATGAAACCAAAGCAATTAAATTGTGGTTTATGGAACATTAATTCAGTTGCGATATCCTCATAGCAGAGAAATGATGATAGAGACAAAGATACCTCGAGTTGAAATAAATGGTGGTCACTGAAGTCTAGCCGATCTACAATTGTTGGTCCCATCTACAAAGAGTTAATCACCATAAGAATTGTAAAGTAATTTGGTGCTTAAAATACCCAACAAATTTTTGTGTCAAATTTTTATCTCAAGATAGTCAAATAGCTGCACAAATACACTTAATTAATATAAGAAAACCGAGAAAGGGTACCTTCTCAATCCTCTGAATGAAGGAGTCAGGAAATCCGATGCCAGAAACACACAATACAATCTTATTATCTACAACCTTCAGTGGAATTCTACTAGACATGTTTCCAACTTTCAAGAAGTGTGACGGAGCCATTTTAGTGAAGAATACAGGAAGAACCTTTTCAACTTCTCGAATTGTTGATTCAAGGGCTTCAATATCATATTTTGCTACCTGTAAGACTCATTTATATTAGAATCCATGGTATATTTGAATTTAACTAGTCGCCGTGCCAACAAAAATATTACAATCACATATACCATAAACATAAGGGAAATGGAATGAATGAAAGACAGAATTAGATGGATAAGCGTTTTCATACCAAGTCTGCGTGATGGATGACAATGATATCTGCTCGGTTGAGTGCATTCAAAGGTTCCCTTAGTGGTCCAAGTGGAAGTAATTGACCATTTCCCCACGGCATCATTGCATTCACCATTATAATCTCTAGGTCACGCCATAAACTTAGATGCTGTCTTCCAAATATGAAGAGTTCACAAACATGAGTAAGTCAAATCCCACCTTATGTTAGATATTTAAATTTTTATGAATGATCTACTTGAGAAGGCCAGCTTCAAAAATATGCAGAGACACTTACGAAAGGTGATACTGATACATACAATATATTAGTGAAAACTGGAAAATAACAGAAATTACAAAGCATCTGTGCTTAACAGGCTTTCATAAGCAAAATTGCAGAAAACTGCGGAAGTTCTAGTCTCCTCCTCAAACCCCCATTCACCCCCCAACAAGAGAGAGTTTGACGGAATACTAGTTAAGGAATTAATCATTTCGAAAGAAACATCCAAGTGCATGTAGTATTAAGTATAATCAACAAGATTTTAGCTTCTTTTCTTCCTTAATGTTGTCCATAGCTCTCTAATCCACCCTACTAAACATGCCATAAGCCATATATAGGAGATGTTGGACATGAATGTCGGCGTCAATCTTCAGAAAATAAATGGAACCCAGTACCTGCATGCCATCATCTAGGATTGCAGCACCAATATGATCTGAATTAGAATGATTTTTCACTTTTTCATGGGACAGAAGCCTCTCAGAGCACGTAGTGCTGCGAAGATTCATGTAACCATATCGTTCAAGAAAGCTATGGGCCGTGGCAGCTCGATTTGCACCCACACCAATCTTAGCATATGTCCCACACAAATGCCTCTGAAGCATTTTAGCTTCATCCGCTCCACCATAGCCCTGAAAAAGAGAAAATCTTTCTCACTTTCCTATTGCAAGAAAATTGCAAATGAATACGGAAATGGATACACAGGCATAAGGAATCTTTAAAAATTGCACTCAGTAGTCTTCAATGTCTTAGAAACTTTAGACACAGTAAAGAATCAAGTGGGTGGAAAAAAGGTTCCATCTATCTAAATTGATATTGATAAAATACTTTATAACACCAATTATACATAGCTAAAAGCAATTTAGAAGGATATCACCTTGTGAAACCCCTGCAAACTGCCGAAAAAAGGAAAGAAAGAAAGGAGAGAGAGAACAGACATACCCTTGTAAGAATAAGAGGAGGTATTCCAGTATCGGCCAACAAGCGTGCAACGAACTCCACCATTGGAGTCTTTCCATTGCCTCCCCATGTCAAATTCCCAACACTAATCACTGGCACTGGCAACCTTACCATTCAGTAATACGTATCAACAGCATATCCAAATTAATAATCATCATTATAAAACAAATGTAATCCCACAAATAAATCAAGAATCTGGAAATGAAAAAGTTGAAAACTTCCAATGGTTTTCAGTATCCAAAAGGGCCACAGACTCCAGTAAGCCTAATGGGACATAAACAGTAAATAGTCTAATAAAGGCGCTTTCTTCAACATTATTTTATAGTACATCCAGAAAATTTGTGGAAATTCAAGAATTTACCTATGCACGGAGAGGAGGTTGAGGTGATAGAGGCGGTGGCGGAGGGAGATAGCGATCCCGTGGAGATAGGAAGCCAAGGAGAGAAGTGGGATCAGAGAGAGTTGCAGGGGAGACAAAGTGGAGAACCTTTGAGAGTGAGGCGTGTAGGCTATTTGGTTCACTGCTCTTCTCAGTTTTTCCATTCAAGAATTGTATGGGGCATAGGGACAGAGCAAGGAAATCATTTGAACAAGGTCAATTATTTCCAAGCAATTTTATCTTAGCCCAAAACAAATTATTAATTTTATGTAGCCACAGCACGACGTACATGACATTAGCCCCCATTAGAGAACCATTGCTTTAAAATTCTTTAATTCTCATACTCATTATTAAACATGTATTTATGTAAATAAAATATTTTAAACGTAAATTCAAAATTTTACCAAAGCTAGAATTTTGATTATCACTTTTGTAATTTTTAAAGTATTGACATTGAGCATTTATAAATAATTTTTGATATTTTTAGTAACAATTTTTAAAATAGTCTAATTCATACTTTAAAGTTTATTATCCAATCATATTGAAAGTTTTTTTAAAAAAATAAATAAATAAAATTACATTTATGTTCATTTACTAAAAAAACAGTATGTGGTTTAGAGGTAAAATTAAAAATAATTGGTCAAGCTTTATTCCTTTTTAAAGTAAATTTGAAAATTTTTATTTTTAGAGAAGATTGTGTTTGGTGGATATTATAATTATATTTTTAATAGATTATGATAGAAATTTTTTGAAATGTGTCATTGAAAAGTTAACCATAAAAAATGTGATTAATATTGATTATTTAACTTTGACTTAAATTAAACTCTGATTTTAATCCGTACCAAACAAGTCCTGAAAGAAAATTTGAAACATGTTACTCAGTGCACTAGTTGTGGCACTAAGACCATATGAAGTATTTAACACAATACGGCTTCATAAATTTATTCTAAAAATTCCTTTTGTCATATTATGGAGAATTATTCGAAAGTATGAAAATACAAATGATCTTTCTTGAAGATGATGAGCTTAAACTTCCCAATATAGATACATCGATGGATGCAGAACAGCCATAACCAAAGTAGCTAAATATAAACATTCAATAAACAAAGTAGCGATCGTTTAGAACAATTTTTGGGATGAATATTCCAGAGGATTATTAAAGAGAATGTACAAGATTCGGGGTCAATATACATGTTTCAACTCGACTTCCACATCAGAATGTTCCAAATGTATTCTCGCCACTGTAAGTCATGTATAGAAAACCGTCCTCATCTTTATTGTCCTCGTAAATGGTAGACATCATAGCAGCTGCAATAGCAGCGGAACAATAAAATGCTTGAAATTTGCAGAAACATTTTGTGCAATGTAGAAACTACTGAACGTTCTACTCACCAGTTGGAGGAAGAATGTTCTTGACAAAGATAAAAATTGCCTTCTCAGCACTGAGCTTAATCCTCTTTCGGACTACATAGACAAATTGTCCAACAGTCAGATCAGCAGGAACCAGATATCTGCATAAATCAAGATTGAAATATTGCGGATGAGTTAATGTGGGAAATTTTAACTAGATAACTGCATCTATCATATCGAACCTGTTAATATTTGAGTTATTAGTGAAAAAGAAGGAAATTTAAGGGCTTACAAAGTTGCACAGTTTACAATTGACTGACATCCTATGCCAAATCAATTGTAACAGATTGGGAAGAAAAGGCCTGCTTTACACTTCAAAAACATGACATCACCACCAATAAGAAAGAAAGAGAGAGAACGAGAAACACAGGACAGGACAGGACAGGAGGAATGAAAATAGCAATTGTTGGGATGGGATGCTGGTTAGGGGTTTGTTGTCACCGCAGAACTTTAAAAGATGCCTATCTTCAGTATGTGGTATGTTATAAGTTATAACTTATAACCATAATTCATGTACCGTAAAACCTATCTGCAGGTAACTCACAGGATCTGTTCAGTAAGGCCATTTGGTATGACTTTTGAGAAGCCAAAATGAGCTTTTCGAAGCTGCTTCTGGACATGTTTGGTTAATTTTATAAAATTGCTTCTTCTGGTTAGAAGAGCTTTTGGGGGAAGATAGCCGAATGTGGTTTCCTCTAAAAACTCTTTCGGAAGATGAAGCTCTTTTAGAAATTAGTTTTCAAAAACCAACAACGGTAGTTTTCGCATACTGCTCTTCTACGAGAAGTAGAAGCAAAAGTGGAAGTCGTTAGACAGGCCCTAAATACAACAGATAAAGCCTTATTTTCAAAACTATGCCAACTGAAAAGCGGAATGCCAAAAAGAATATTGGCATATTAAAATTTATACACATCCAGTAACCATAGATATTTTCAACAACGAGAACCAATTATCGAAAAGATATTGAAGATAACTGACTTCTTCTTGTCAATGTCTGGTATATCACTTCTTTCTGCCTTCTCCACAATAACCTGAATAGCAGCAGCAGATATTATGAATAGAATAAGTAGAAGGACGAGATGAAATATCAGGCACCCTACAAGTCTTGAATGTGAAAACGAATTTTTCAATACCGGAATTCTATCAGGGTACTTCTCCCTGATTCTAGCAGCTTCTGCTTGTCGCTTCTCTGCAAAATTTGAATTAATATCATTAGTTGTTAAAAAATGATAATGTAAATACCCCAAGAAATGTAAAAATTTATAGAAGTGAGAGGTTCTCAACTTAAAAGGATATACAGGAGTTGAAATTCACATACCCAAGAAGATGATATTTGCATTTGGAAGGAATTAAATTTTGAAAAGTACTCTAATGAAAAATTCATCATTCATCAAGAATAACAACAAAGCATCCATTCGTGTTGTTTCTTCTTGTGCAACAATACAAATTGCGAAAAAACAAACATATCACACCATATTCGTAAAGTTCCACTCAACCAAGTCCCATTCCATACAAATTTTACACAATTACGCACAAAAGACGATGTTCCACGCCACAGAAGTTCAAAAGAAACATTGCTCCAAATTAATTACATGCGATCCATTAATCAAATCAAAGGGATCAAAATTTCAAAAAAAAAAAGTGTTAATCAACGAGCAGGCAACCGAAGAAAAAGGTAGCAATCCATTTACCAAGGGGGTGTTCCAACTTGAAGGAGCTCTTGGCCATGGCGACTCGTTAAAGCTACAATTCGGACGATTAGTTTAACTGCGAGACGAAGGCAAAAGAGAAGGAGCGATTTCTAGGGTTTGTTATCTTCAAAAGGGGAAAATGAATTAGAAAATTAATAATTAATTTTTAAGAAAAGGAGACTTATCCTTTCCGTCACGGACACGTTGTAGAAGTATAATGGTACAAAAACTCGTGTTAAAATAAAATGGGTATATTTCACTGCTCGTCCCTAACTTTTGAGGAAATTAACATACTTACCCTCAATCTTCTTTTGTCCAATTTTTTCTCTAACCTTTGAAAAATTAGCAAACCCCGGCTGATATTTTCATTCAAAAATCTAATAAATTTGTGTAAAATGACAATCTTACTCTTTAACCTAAATAAATAATAGACCAAAAGAATGAGAAAAAATTAAAAACATATTATTTCTACTACTCAACATCAAGTTTTAACTTTAACCACACATTCAAAATTGTTAAATCATTTTTATTTTTTTTTTACTCAGGTGTTCAAATTTCGTCTGACTAATCCTGAGGAGTGACAGTCTTCTCCCGGTTTGCCATCCGGATTAATCCAAAATTGTTAATCATTTTTATTCACACATTTCATGGTACACAACATTATTCTTTCTATAAGTTCCGAAAAAGTTATCAATCCAGAACGAAGGCAAAATTTACTAATTTCTCTAAGTTGGGGACAAAAATAAGTCAGAACATTATTGATACCTAATCTTTGAGCAAATAATTATAGAATATTAAACATGCTGATGACTATTTAATCATGATTTATGACCATTATTCTACTTATCCTAGAAGTCTTTATTTGGTTCACATTGTATTTCATTGAAACCATTTATAAATGGTATCATGGCTTTATCTTTAATGATTCTCTCACATGAATTCTCTCTATCTAGTCATTTCATATAAGAGATTAATGAGAAATTTCACAATTATTAGCCTTCTAATTTAAAATTTGTTTCACGGCGAAAAAAGATTGAGTATAACGTTTCAATTCAATCACAAAGCCTAAGCACAAGCTCGACCTTTTTTCAAAGAAAAAGGTCGCTATTACTTATTCGGAAAAATGGTTGTTATTATTTATTCGGATGGTTGATGTAAACAACTGTAATCATACAGAAGAGTAGTTTATTGGATGTCAATGCAATATTAAACTAGAAAACGTTGTACTTAACAAAACTCGACTTTTTCTCAATCATGTCTCATACCCATCCAACGTACCAAACATATATTTAACAGAAACCTTATTTCAGTACTAAACGAAGGTAATAACATTCATCTAGTACAAGTGTACACTCAAAAGGGACAATTTCAAGTCCTTTCTTGCCCAGCTTCTTTAGAAGGAAAAAAAGGAGGCTCAAATCTCCTAAAGAGCCTATAAGCTGAGATTACAGCCAATGCAAGGAAACAGCAAACTGCTATAACATACAGAGCCAAAGCTATTTTTAATCTATTGCAGAATTTTCCATAAGAACCACAGGCCTCACTCCATGACACTTCTTGATCCCCATTATATGCCAAGTAAAGAAACTCCACCAATGCAGACATTGATGTCACCATTAAATATGCCAGCACCTGTGTGATTATGAACAAACTCATACAATATAAGGATAAAAAGATAGAAAATATTTATAAATTCTTGCTTTGTAATTAAGATTTCTTATTGTGAGACCTACAAGAAAGACTTTTGAAGATGTCCCACCATAAGAATCAAGATCCAAAGAATGTTGCTTCTGTTAATAGATTAAAATTTGCACAAATAAACGAGTTTTCATTAATCGATTAAATTATTTGGGTCCGTTTGATACACTACATTTTCCAACTTTTGTAGTGTTTGATTTGCAAAAAATTTTCGGAAAAATGTTTTCCAACTTTTTAAATTTTCCCTCTTTTTGAGGAAAACAAATTCTTGAATGTTTTGGTTGGTAAATATTTTCCTTTTTTTTTTGGCAATTGGAAAAAATTCTAGACACAATGGTAAAAAAATTTATTACTTAATTTTATTGACAATTTTCATGCAAAACAAAGTCAAACGAATGGTATTCGATATGGTAATTTATTTTGACAATTGGAACAAATTATAAACCCAATGGTAAAAAAAATTATCACTTTAATGGACAATTTTCATAAAAAAAAAAGATGCCAAACGGACACCAAACTTTCAACATTTTTTATGAAAAATTATACCAATCAAACGCAATTAATTACAATTCTCATTAGAACAATTTCTATGCAAATCAATTCTTCGCAAAACTTTTTTTTTCCACCCATTTTCTATATTTACAATCAAACGGACCCTTAGGACTGGTTAGCAGGTTTCTACTTCTTGTAAAAGAGAAACCTCGAAAGGCATCATACAAAAAACTTCCAGAAAATTATACTAACAAGTTTAAAATCAGTTTCTTATTTTCAAAAGCAACTTTTGACTTTTTACAAGTCTCGTCAAAGGGAGAGGGAAGTTTTTAGATGAGGGGCTGCGGATGAAAATATCGAATTCAAGTTATATTATCACCAATCAAAGAAAATTGCAAAAGGGTTCGTCAGAAAACTAAATTTGAATAAATAAACGTGTCATTTAACGTCTTTTAAGTGGAAGTGAAAACCTGATCTGAAACAAAGAAAAGCCATGTTTTAGTCATTAGGCATCTGACCCATGAGGAAACAACACCAAAAAGGGCATATCCTGCAGATATAGCACTGATGCAAACCATGTACCTGTCCAAAGATGTTCAAATTACAATTTATATTAAAAAATAATAAATACAAATTATCCACAGATAATGAATCGAAGACAAGAAGAGAAGTGAATATTTCTTACTTGAGTCCAATGAAATTACTGTACTCCACTTTTCCATAGATGCTGTTATCTTGCTTGTTTGTGACAGTTAGCCATATGGATGCAACACTCAAAGGAACAACAAACATTCTAAGAGAACAATCTACGAGTCTTAGGTTGGAAACATCATTGCCAAGAAATCCCATATTTTGAAGAACTGGGGAGAATGAACAGTATGAAGTGAAGAGATGGGAGAACTCAGAACTGTATGGATCGATGAGGGCTATATCAGTAGACAAATGTGTTTATATACACTTTCTTCAGGTTCTTGATTTTGTGGGGGTTTTTCTGTTTTCAACTTTTTTTCAAAGGAGAACAAGGGTCAGTTTGAAAGAGAGTGGTGACAGGTTGCTGATTGAGTGGGAAGAGTGAGAATTAGTGGGCTAACTTTTTCACAAGAGGAATCATGCTAGGGTTGGTGAATAATTTGGATTTGTCCATTTTTCTTAAATTCATTTCAACCACACAACTCATATTTTATGGACTTCTATTAAAATTTACTAAAAAATAGATTTTTAACTGTACCAAACAATGGCAAAATGTTACACGGCTCTTAAGGCATTTGTTTACATCTGATACCCCCATCAAGATTCAAGAGATGTTGACTTGCCTGCAAGGGTGTGGTTTGATACAGAGAAAAATGTTCTTCTGCAGAAACCAATTTTGTTATCTCCCCACAATCCCTCCAAAAAAAAGTACAAAAGAATCACAAATTACAAGTGTTCTTTCATTAGCGGTGTGAATCGGATCAGGTTCTATGACCTTTTTCAACAAGAGAACTAGAGAAGAGTCCATAAGCTCAATTTTCTTTGTCAGTATTATTAAATCTTCCTTACCAACCATTCACTCAGTACAAAAACTTACAAATTATTCATATTTTCCAGTTAGTGTGTGAATTGAATCCTTCTTCAATATGGGATGAGCCTATAAGCTTAATTTTCTGTGTGTTAAATTTTCTTTGCCAAACATTCACTGAAAGTTGTGTGCCGTGTTAAGACATTCATAATTTCGCTCACACGTTTCACTCAAAGTTGTGTACTGTGTTAAGACATTCATAATTTGAGTTATGCTACACGGGCCCAGGCACCCCCCAATAGGGGGGGAAGAACTGCCACTTGTCAATTCGATAAAATATTAAGTAAAAAATTATGTACAAATAGAATTTTCCTCATAATTTTCATCACGTGTTCAGCACGCTGATGAAAACAACAATTTTGTGAAATAACAAAAATAGGAATTGCCATTTAAAATTTCTGTGATCAGTCAAAAGTTATAAGCTTTCATCCTCTGATGAGTTGAAATTTGAAAAATTATGAAAGAAACATTTCTCCAAAAAGGTCACACGTGATAGACAAACTATTATATAATGTAAAAGCGGCAAAAAAAGCAGTAAAAGCTTGCTTAAGAATACAGACTTATTATGAGTTCCACTAAGCCATAATGATCGAGAAATATATGGATCTTACAGCATAGCAAAAGAAATTTGTCTACATTGCTCCTAATAAGGTTGCTACAGTGAACTGTCTCCTTTGTTACAAAAGGAGCAGATTTCGACTGCAACCTCAATCTCTATCTCTATATCACATATACATTACATGCGAGTATAACGTACAAATCTCTGAAACGCCGTGTAAAGAAAACACTTCCAGAGGACGGACAAAAAGGTGCATTTTTACTCCACAACCAGTGTTCTCGGCTTTTCCAATATAGTCTGTGAATTCCAGAGACTGGAGAAATTGGTGCAAATCAGAAAGTTGCATTCCACAGAGTTTTCTCACCTTCCCCACATCGTCTGTGAACCTCCTTGATCCTATCGGCAGAATTGCAGATGCCACTGCAGCTCCAATCGAAGGAAGCAACACAGATGTTGCCTGCCTGAGCCTTCCACTCACAATCTGTGGTAAAATCAACATACTTAAGGGAAATTAACAATCATACACTATTATGTGTTTCTTCTTAGTTTTGGGAGTAATACATGGCTAAGAATGCTTCCGTTCATTGAAAACAATCAACTATTTTTTACGACTGAATTCAGTGATTCCTTAAAACAGAGAAAAAGGACTTCAAACCCATAAAAAATGAAGTCTTAAGTCAGAAATAAGATTTTAAACTTCTTCGCATCTCTATCTCGTGGTAGATGGGCCACCAAGTTTTAGTATTTAAATATTTTTAGTCCTCATTCCTTCTTAATAGTGACTACTGTTTTTTGACAACCTATGAGTGAAAGAACCATTATAGGAACTCAGCCCACTGGCATCCCAGAAGATCAAAGAATATTTGACAGGCAACCAGATTCAGCAACGGGATCCAAGCAGCATCGTAACAGTATTAAAGCATACATTTGTTGAGTGAAGAATTTTGACTAACAACAAAAGTTTACAAGTTCTAATGGCTCACATGGATGTACGGGATTGAGATTATCTAGGTGCAAGAGGAGATATGTTGGGTAACAGTGAAAAGACAAAAAGATGATGAATCTTCTAGTAGATTCTGAAGTTAAAGCGGACGGCCAGGTATTTGGTTGTTTTGCGGACGATATCTCAAACATTAAGTATGCCATGGCATAATCAAGTTTGGCTAGTATCCACGAGATGGATATGCAGTGAACTATATGCCTCTGTAAAGAGATCTTCTCCAAAGAAGACGTACGTAGATTGGAAAATTCATTCCCTTAAAAGAGTCATACAGCTGTTCTAATATAGACAAACTTTTAACACAAAGTATTCTTGGAAGCTGATGTCTCAGAATTTGGGTTTTTTCCCTTCTTTCTTAGTTTTTCTCTTTTCTTTTTCGTTTTTTTTTAAGGGTGGGAGGTGAGTTAGAGTAAGTTAATTTTACCAGGGGGTGTTCCACAGCATAATCTCCTGTCATCTATATGCTCCACGTCTAATCCAATGAACCAAGATCCCAGTGAAACATCCTCATTTGCGTACTTGTGCAGAAGGTGCCTAGGATAAGTAAAATTACAAATCAACGAGACAATAAAGGGAAGCATAGAAAGAAACAAAAAATCCTAGGAAAGCTAACACTCACTGGTTTATTGATATATATGTAGCCAAATCTTTTGAAATGGCATATAATTGTCCTGTAGCATGACGAAAATATTTATTTCCTGGCACACCAAATTTCCAAGACTCCGGTTCATGATATCTTACACCCCTGTTAATATAAATGGCAAAAATGAAGAGTAAGGAATGAACCAAGAAAGAAATATAAGGTGAATTGCATATCCGCGGTATTTACGAAGAGACGAACTTTTAGGAAGTTTATACTTACTTTTGAGCAAGTACAGGACCAGATTTCATGCATCCAATATACACCCTTGGTTTTACGCGATGCCAAGCTAGAGTTGCTCCTAATGTTGCTACAGTTCATTTCCACAAATCGTTTAAGCAAGTGTTCTAAGAAGCATGTACACAGAGCAGACTACAAAATAATCTTTTATCCCTTTTGGTGATTGAAACGTAACAAAATTACATGGTTGGTATGTGCTAACAAGTACAAAAAAATACAAAATAAAATTACAGGGCCAAATATAGCTAAACCAATAGCAAAAAAGAGGGATAGTTATTGTCCTGCTGGGTGATTTATTTAATCAGACAAGGAAGTGAAAAGGCACCGTGAAGAAAAAAGAGAAACTAAGATTTATTATCCTAGATGGAATTCATGTAAGATTAAATTCGAAATATCGACAAGATAACTTTAAAAGGAAGAATATCAGCATTACCTATATTTACGTGGACGTCATCATCAACTTTGACATAGAAATCTGCATCCCAAAGAGCAACTGCAGTAGTAAAATAGGCCTTTGTCTTGGCAGATAGTTCTAGGTACCCCTCAACATGTTCCTAGACAATAAAGTATTAATAAGACAGGACACGCGTCATTGTATTTTTAACAGTGACATGCAACATGTGGGTAGGGGGATTTAATGTAAACACGTAGGCTTTCCACACAAGATGGTGCATGAAGATTTGGGACATCTATTTTCTCATCAGACTATTTAGAGAGAGAGAGAAAAAAAAAGAGGCAAGTGAAAGAAACCAGAAGTAATGACAATACCAGTCTCAAAAAGTCTCCATGTTTCCTATCTTCTGCTTCAATAGCTCTATCAAGAATGCCACCTGATGTTGCACTGTTGACCAGAGGTTCAAATATGAAAGGGAAGGGAAATTAGATACCGTTCCTCGTTAAGTTGTCATTAAATTAAAATGAGTGTGTATGACCCTAAAAGAAAATTCAAATGAAAGTTCATTATGTTCAAATGCTGTGAAATAAAAGTTTGCACGTGTTAAAATGCTCTTCTAAGCCCCTGCGGTAATTCAATTCTATTTTAACAATGTGATCTATGTATCCAATCCATCTGGAAGTAGAATCGGTTCCCAAAAAACAACATGAAGAAAAGAAAAGGTACCAATACCAACCAATAAATTGCTAAGACATATATTTTAGGTTGTGGAGTCGCACAAACGAATGATCTCAGTCAACTGACAATCAATATATATATAAAATTATCGCGTGGAAATGACATGGTTAACAAAGATTAGAAGGGAAAGCACCATATATAAAAAGCAACAGTTAACATGAAGTCCAAATATCTGCATCCCACCTGTGTCCAATCACGAAGCGAATTATAATGCCCTTTTCTTCCTCGAGCTTTTTGCGTTTATCACCTGCTTAGTCCAGCAGATAAGAATATTAATTACAGAAAGCAGAGAAAAATATTCCTGGAGGGGACAGGCATACTAAAGTTATATGCACCTTGTGGCATCCAAGTAGCACGGATAGAGTCTCTCCTCTTCCGGCTGTTAAAAGCAGTGTTTATACCTATTACCATCAAATATTTTCTTTTTTTGATCAATTCCGGAATCTTGATGCCTTCAGATATGGGGGCACCGCTAAGTAAGGAATCTTGCACAGCCTTGGCTGCGGCTAATTCCATCTCCAAATTCGAAATAGTCTTATCCAGAGTCCTGCATTTTGTACGGCCATGACTTTTAAAAAATTTATCAATAGTTAAACTGAAATATAACCTAATTCAAGACAAGGGGCTTACTGTTTCGCGTCACGCGTCTTTGAAACTTCACCTAATATATCTTTCGGTCGACCTTTTACATCCTTCTGACAGAAGAAAAACAAATAAATTAATTTTCACTGGAACTCTACCCAGGTTTCTGTTCATATACATCAAGTTTAAAGCACCTAGGCTGATTCATGAACACGGAACTTAGCAGTGAAGATAAATTTATTGGAATTTGTTATCAGTACTCACCAATCTTGGATTGCATCCTTCTGAAACCATAAGCTTATCATCT
>CAIGRO010124690.1:0-10371 GCA_903798355.1 Fraxinus baroniana
GAAGAAGAAGAAGAATAAGTGAAGACGACGTTCGGAGTGGGTTTCGGTAAAGGGCAAGATGTAGAGTGAGAGAGAGAGAGTAGAGAGGGTTTTGCCTTTTGGGTCAATTGGTGGGAATTGGGTTTAATTTTATGTGGGCTTTCAATTTTTCAAATGGGCTAGGATAGTGGGTTATTGGGTTGGACTTGGACAGTGGAAAAAATTGGGTTTTAACCATTTTTTTTTTACAGAAGATGGGCTTGGGCAAGGGTGGGTTACAGCCCACCCCAGCCCATCCCTATCTCCGCCCATGCCCACAGTCCCCACAAACTGGTGCTGGTTGGTGTACCATGCTCACATTCTGAGTTAGTTTGACAACTTCTTTGTTAGTATGCCATTGCCATAACTATATCAATATTGTAAATACTTGCTATTTTTTTAGGCAATTTCTTATCTATTGGCCACATAGACTGATTCTCTACTATTATCTCAAAGAGATCTAAGGGAATATCCATGATTGATCCTATTGCTAAAGCTTCTATCATGTTACAATATTCAAAATGTAGGCCTGAACCGAAAATGTAGACTTTAGCATTTTTAGTTATATCCAGATTGGGGCACTTTCTAAAGTAATCCTTAAATCTTTCCCTTGCTTCTGGATATCTCTTGAAATCCTTTTACTTGAATGTATGGGCTTCATTTCTAATTTGATGGACTCGAGAATGCGGAAAGAATTTTAATGTGAATTTCTACACCATTTTATTTCATGAAATAATGCTCCAAAGAGAAGTGAGATTAGTCATTCTCATCTTCCTTTAAAGTATGAAGGAATATGCATAGTTGAAAAGTGTTAGCTGACGTGCCTTTGTGACTTATCACCACGCAAAGCTTCAAGAAGGCTTGAATATGTTCATGAGGATTTTCAGTTGATTTTCTAGAGAACTTGATATCGTGATGATTTTAAAATAAGGTGATGACATCGGGTCTATTGTGGAAGTTGGCCTTCCCAAAAGGTTGGTAAACAATAGATTGTTACCCAGAGCAGGTATGGAATTTAAATAATCCCTAAGAGCTTCTTTTGGTGGATCTGGTTGTTCTTGCGGATCTAATGGTAACTGAACTTGATTTTTATTATCTTCCCATGGAGAATAAATTTTAGTTCAAGTTTAATAGTTATGTATGAAATTCGAATTGTGTAACACAAAAGAGAGTTTGATTTGATTTATGCTAAATTAATCTGATAAAGCTTGTTTTATCAAAATTATTAATGAATGTATTGAATTTTCGAATATGTCTATTGCTATCTATTTTCATTCTTGATTTATAATCTAATTTTATTTGTGCGTTCTTGATAATCGATAAAGCCAATATATATAATTTTATTTTTTAAGACAAATTAAATATATCATAACCACAACCCGAATCTATTCTTTAACTCGAATTCCAATGACTATAATGTATCAAGTTTTAGATTATCTATATGATTGCGCACGTGAAAAATGTTATTTCTAATATGTATTGCACATACTTTAATTTTGTTGAGTTCTTAACTTATTGTGAGTCTCACAACACTATAATAAGCAACCAGTTATCTAATTGGTGATCAAACAATTAAATAATGCAATGTGTATGCAAAATTAAATAATAAACACAAGAAATACTAAACTACTAGTATTGAATTAAAATAATTAAACAATATGGCTTATCTTCATCCAATACAAAAATGATTAATAAAGCATGATTTCTTATAAATTATATGAAAAATAATAGAAAAATATCACTCGAATCATGAAATAATGTAAAAAATGTTGATCTTCAAGTCCAATATTGAATTCTTCAATATCTTGATTTAAATGGCCTTCAATTCTTGCTAAAGTTTGATCTCATTTCTCAAAAGTGATGAATTGGCCTCTTATTCTTGGTAAATTTGATGATATGATATTTGTTTAGAGGAGGGAGGGAGGGAGAGAGAGAGAGAGAGATTCCATATTATGCCCACATTTTTGTATTTATATGAGTTGAAGATCACTAAAAAAAAAATTTGTCCAAATTGAATTTTAGGAAGAATTCTACTTAAATCAAGAAATTTGAAACTTCGGTCCCCAAAGGCCAACACCCTTGCATCTCACAGGTTGGTGTGGCTATGACGTGGAACCGGAATGCTCTCGAGAGATTTTTTTAGCAATTTGGCACGCTGGCACCAGCTGATTCCTCACATGCACGTCGGTTTGTATGATTTCTTCCCTGAGCAGTCGTCTGTATTTCGTCATAACTTTCTCTCCAGATATTTGATAGAGGTGATTCAAAATATGTTAAAAGTCTAACTCAAAGGGATATTATTCTTCTAGAAATAAAATTCTCCAATTCAAGCATTTGTTATCCGAAAAATGGGTCTCAATCTGAGACAAAAATCTGGAGCATAATTTTTTCGATGGAAATTGATTTATGAAAATAATTTGACTATATTCTACTCATTTGGCCTTAGAGGCGGGGCCAAAAAATGATGTTAGGATGGGTTGAAACTTAAAAAATTATGAATAAACTCACGCGCACAAGAAATCGAGTATTGAAGGCTATTCTTGTGACATTCATGATATACAGTACATGAAACTTAATGAAATATTAAAAAAAAAAAAAGTTCAAATGCCTCAGATTAAGATATTCCACTAAATCTTTGTATTTTTTTTATCAAATAGAAAATCGATGCTTGCCTTAAAAAAATATCAATCGACCGAATCATGATAGAAATAAGCAAAAATACATATCCACCAATGAAAATTTTAAAAACTACTTGACGAGTACTCTTCTAATAACTTTGATGATCAATCTTTCCAAACAACTGAAAGCATGATCGAAACATGCAGACAATAATACATCACTATTATTCATATGTTATTGTTTCGAAATATTATTTGGTGTGTTTATCGATCTTTTATATCACCACATGTCAAAGTGAGTGAAGAATCTCAACCAAAGTGAAAAAAATCAACACCTAGGCCGAGTAAGACATGGAGGAAGTACTGTGACATGCCAATGAAGGTTATTTTTGGAGCATCACAAACTTGCAAAAGAAAGCTGTTGGGATGAGCACACTTTGATCTAAGTACTGGCTATTGGGTGTTCATACGGAAAAGGTGGGTTCGAATTCAAAAGAGGTCCAAACTGCATCATAGGGGAGATGGAGCATTTCACGTTCTTGACATGATTGGAAACAAGGGCTACAACTTGGATTCGGATTCGAGGATGAATACTTTTGAAGATGGAGAGTATGATATGATCTGGGTTGCGCCATAATTTATCAGGACTTTGGTGATTGTTTGAGAAAGTCCTAAGTCGGGTTCGAGTCTTCGAGGAACTAATAAAGGCCACATAAATGGGCGAATTTTCGTTTTCTGCACAAGAATCCTAGTTGTCTTATAATTCCAATCTTATTGATATTTTACCATTCTTTGAACATTATTTCCGGTTTTCCTAGGTTTTCTAGTATTAGTATAAATAGAAATTTCTACTTTGTGAAGATAGTTTTTGATTATGAATTAATGAAATACGTTTCACTTTCTCTATTTATTTCTTGATGGAACAAATTTCTCAAACTTATCAAAGACGAACTTGCCATTAACCGCTCTCCATCAATCATCAAATTCCATGTAGCTTTCAGGCCATCTCGAAGAATATCGGGTTTGGAGTCATTTTCATGAGAAAATAGTGTCACTTCACACCCATGAGTCATTTATACACCTTACTCCATCCTGAACTTAACTAAGTACGTGGGAAAGTCTTTTTAATATTACTCGACTTGTGATTGCATGCTTGATTTTAATTATCGAAGTGTCGAGAGATTGAGTTGCTTAAATTAACGTATTTTTATTGAAAGAAAAAAAATGTTATTTTTCTTAATTTTTAAATTTTTTATGTTATTTCTGTTAATTGGAGTGTCGCCAGCTTATTGCTAGAACACGCTCGAGTGACAGATGCAGAAGCTACCTCACTCGCTTCTCGCTTGAGCGACAAGCAGTAAATTTGAATTTTTCAGGTATTTTTTAGGGTTTTTACTCATTTTATCCATTTTCTCACTTGATTTCTCCATTTTAATCATCACCCGCATAAAATTAATGTCTTTACATCACTTTAATCCACATATTCCACTTCATTGAGCAACTATTTCATCAAATCAAAGGTAAATTTCGAAATTTTTGGTGATGATTAAACAATATGGCTTATCTTCATCCAATACAAAAATGATTAATAAAGCATGATTTCTTATAAATTATATGAAAAATAATAGAAAAATATCACTCGAATCATGAAATAATGTAAATAGTGTCACTTCACACCCATGAGTCATTTATACACCTTACTCCATCCTGAACTTAACTAAGTACGTGGGAAAGTCTTTTTAATATTACTCGACTTGTGATTGCATGCTTGATTTTAATTATCGAAGTGTCGAGAGATTGAGTTGCTTAAATTAACGTATTTTTATTGAAAGAAAAAAAATGTTATTTTTCTTAATTTTTAAATTTTTTATGTTATTTCTGTTAATTGGAGTGTCGCCAGCTTATTGCTAGAACACGCTCGAGTGACAGATGCAGAAGCTACCTCACTCGCTTCTCGCTTGAGCGACAAGCAGTAAATTTGAATTTTTCAGGTATTTTTTAGGGTTTTTACTCATTTTATCCATTTTCTCACTTGATTTCTCCATTTTAATCATCACCCACATAAAATTAATGTCTTTACATCACTTTAATCCACATATTCCACTTCATTGAGCAACTATTTCATCAAATCAAAGGTAAATTTCGAAATTTTTGGTTTTTTGCTTGTCTTGTGATTCTCATTGAACGTTTTTCATTACTTGGGGATCATTGATTATGTTTGACATATTTTGGCATTGTTCACTGTGCATTGAAGTTCATTGAGTTACTTGGATGTGATTGTGTGTTTAATGTGGTATTGTTGAGTGGTGATTGACGTTGTAAAAGTTGGGATGGTTGATTTGAAGTTACATTTTGTTTCAAGTCGGAATTGATAGTTGGTTGATCGACTCTGGTTGATTGAGGTTGGGATAGGTGGTCGTTTATTGATGTCGGGTTTTTGATTGGTAGTGCGCTTTTATGTTGGATGTGCTTGGTTTTGTATTGTACGGTGAATTCACGTCACCACATCATGACGTCACTTCGTCATGATGTCACGTCACTTACGTCTAGGCATCACTACATGTCATCATGCATTCATGTTAGGGCATGTTGCATGTTAACGTACTTGCCTCATTTTACGTGCATTCATGCATCTCATGCATATCATGCATATGTCTATCTTATATTGGGTTTTAATCCCGTGATTTATTTCTTTCAGACGCCGCCTAAGAGAGCATGCACTACCCCTTCCACTCCTAGTACTTCCACTTCATTTAGTAGGTCTAGGTCACTGTCATCCAAGATGTTTTTGGGTCACAATTTTTCTTACATCCCGTCATTTTCTAGCGCGAGGTCATTGTGTCCGACCTATCTCCTGACCTCGTTGCTATTTTCACTTCTCGAGGTTGAGAACCTTTATTAATAGAGTTAGTACCCATGCTAAGTCTTTTGGTTCAGGAGTTCTACGCTAACATCCACGATGTTAGTAGGTCAAATTTTTGGGTATTTCTTCGGGATAGGGTAGTTGAGATTACTCTGGACATTATATCGAGTCTTATTCATATATCCCAGGTTGTCTACTCCATGTTTCCTTATCTTACTCCCAATTCACTTCCAACAGACTCATTAGTCCATTCAACTGTATTTAACACACTGTTGGAGAGAGGTCTAGGTGCGATTCACTCTGGTTCTCTTTCTGTTGTGCATTGTGTGAACGAATCTATGGCTAGTTTCCCACACTTCTTTATTACCAATGGAGAAGGCTCATTTCTGTATGGCGATTTCATTCACTTACCTTTCTTCATATGCCAACAGATTTTGATGGCCTTCTGTACTACTGGGACGAGGATTAGGCTGCCCCACGCGTGTTTTATATACCGCTTAGTGATAGTCTTGGGAGTCAATTTTCCCGAGGGGGTTCCAAGGCAAATTTTTCGACCGATTGGACATACTACAATTGCCAAGAGTAGGTCTCATGCTTCATCTGAGCCTGTACAACTTTCTGACCTGACTGTGTCGGCTGATCCTATTGATGACCTCATTTCCTTTGATCTCTCCGATTTCTCTACTTTTTCGACTGCTCCTCAGCCTTCTGATATCCCTTCTTCTACTTCAGCTCCTCCTCCATCCGAGTCAGTTCCTCTCCCTCCTCCTTAGTCTGCTCTATTTGATTCTTCTCCTACCCTTCGATCACTCTTTTAGGTCAAATGACGATGCTTATCGAGCAGCATGCTCGTATGATGGCTAAGATTACGTAGCTACATGCTACAATTGATCGACATACTATCGAGTTCGCTACGCTTCGGGGTGCTGTCAAATACATTCAGTGTAGACTTTGATGGATTCATCGCCACTAAGATGATACTGCTTTCGAGGAGATGACAGACTTTGATGATGCTGCCGATGCTTCCTAGTTCCAGTCTTGCCCCTTCTCATTGTGTGACAAAAAGGGAAAGTAGTATTTTTTGGCACTACTTATGTATTTTTGTTGATAAGGGGAGAGTAGAGAGTAGTTATATAGATTTTTTTGTTGATGCTTACATGATGTATCTATTTATCGAAAATCTGGATTGTAATTAAATTGTTGATATATATATATATATATATATACACACACACAAAAATGAAATTGAGTTTTTCATTTTATGTTTGAGGGGTTGTTGGGGCGAGACATAAATACATTTGCCTAATGCATAAACTCATTGATTAGTATTTTTATTTGACTCAAAGGCAAGTTTATTATTTAGTTTCAGTTCTGCTAAATTAAGTTTGATGTTTTAGTAGTATCAATGTGTCTTTGTGATATGTTGGGTTGCATTGTTACTACTTCTTGATTTAGCATGTATATTAAAACTGAATAGGCCTAATTGATTCATAAATTGCCTAAATTATGTAAACTGCTTGAACTACTTTATTATATTGTTTTTGACACATTTTACACTGGTGTTTGAGTTATTTGTTTTAGGAAACAGGTGCTGATTAAATTGCAGAATTGTTCGAGTCAGTTAGTTTGTCATAGGTTTGAGTCTGTAATATATTTTTTATTACTATCTTGATTTAGTTAGTAGTTTTGTCACAGAATGCCAAAGGGAAAGTTTGTAATTGGAAATTCTGTAGACAAAAAGGATTGAATTGTACTTTAGTTATATAGTCAATGAGTAATGTGCAAATAGTTGAAAATAGGGTTATTAGGTCCAGTTTCGAAAATGGAAAAATGAGGAAAAACGGTGAGGATTTTCGCTAGATTGTCGCCAGGTTTGGCTCGAGTTACAAAAGAAGAAACATCGTCGATGGATTGTCAAAGGCCTTCGCTTGAGCGATAGGCTATCGCTCGACCGTCACTGAGCTCTCGTTCGAGTGACGGGGTTATACGAAATTTTTTTATTTCAAGGCTTTTTTCCGAGCCCATCTGTTTTATACCCTACCTATAAATATAAAATAGCCAAACAACGTGTTCTTTCAAGGTTGAACATTAAGCGAACATTATCCTTTCATATTCTCTCCATCTTTGAAATTTTCAACCTTCATAATTCTTTGATGTTGAGTTCTTAGTAGTGAGAAAAACATCGCATTCCAAACCAAATGCCATGCCTTACTTCCTCCACATCTGTTAGAGTTGCTGAAGATCATAGGATGGTGACTGGAGTTCCGGTTGGTGAAGAACGGGTTGTTATTCATAAAGATAGACGATTCCACAAAGCTAGGAGTTGCTGTAGTAGAGTAGAATTCAAGAGAACTTTGGAAATTGCAACTGAAATTGGTGAAGGGGAGCACAAAATTCAAGAGAGTTGTCGAAATTGTAGTCAAAAGATCAGATAGTACGTGTCATCGTCTAGTCTGGTAGACTGTAAGTACATCATCATTTATAGTTGATTGATTGGTAAAGTGTTCGAACTTGTTCCCAGTTAGCTTTCTCCGTGAACAATTCTTGTGTTCTTTACTGAAATCGTTTATAGTGGATTGATTGGCAAAGTGTTCGGAGTTTTCCCAGTTGGGTTTCTTCCTGATCATACTGTTGTTCTTTCATGCTTTATTTATTAATTATATAATCTACGGTATTTAAACAAATGTAAAATTGACTTGCGTGGTTAACAATCTAGAGATAATTAATTGGTGACTTGTTGCCTATTAATTGATAATTTTAATTTCTCATAAAATACCTATTCACGCCCTTCTAGGTATTTTAGGGTCGAGCTATGCGTTTTTCAATTGTAACATAATTTTAAACCTTAATTTTAATTTTAAAAAAATGTTAAATCTTCAATTGATTTTGTGAATTGTTTTTACTTATATTCTTAATACTTGAAATAATTTACCACTAATTCATTGATTTCATAAGCAATAATTACATAGAGATGCAGATTATTTGTTTAAACTACGTAGTAAAAGCAGCTAATTAGTACAAAACATGGAGTTATTTATGCTAGTTATTGCGATCGTTACACGAATTCTTAAAACTTGGATGCGTTTAAATAAGACTGACTCACATATAGATATTGGATTGAATTAGTTAAATATGCTCATTGAGAACTCGAGAAGAATAAGTTGAATACATTAGAAGAATTTGATCAGATAAATGGTCTTAACAATTAAGAATTATGGTAAAATAATGATCCTAACACTTAAAACATCATATTAAAAAGTCACCTTTTTTAGTATATTTAAAATAGAAAATCACAAAAAGAAAAATAACTACTTTATTTGTTTTCGATCAAATTGTATCAATTGTTAAATAGTAGTCTTTGTAGGAACAATATTCAGACTCATGAGTTCGCTTTATTACTTGTTAGATCTGTACACTTGCGGGATATAAAATCGACAACAACCAACATGTTGGGAGCAAAAGGAAGCAATACTTCTCTGGTATCTAGCAAGTAATTAACTTATTGATGGTGATTTATTTAATTAACCCAACTTATATAGAATATATTGCTAGGGCTTCACTATTTTACTATGATTCAGCAAGATATTTCCTTCGTCATAAACAAACTTAGTTCTTGCATGCTTATATGGATTGTCACTGTAAAGCATTCACTACCAGGACGCAAGTAGGTTTACATATATCTTAAATTGACTTCCAAATTAGGCCTTCATTTTAAACCAACCAATAGTTTAACACTTGAAAGTGTTCGGCCATTTGTGTTGATGACAGGTGTTTACGAAAATATTTTCGCTTTTTAAATCACTGTAACTGCACGGTTCGTTGACAAGTAATAAAGTGAAAATTGTAAAATTTTTAGTATCATCCCACGAGGATTGATTTAATTTGATTTATATTACTAAGACCTTAACCGAATCTATTTAACGCAAGATGATTATCTAGATTTTATGACTAAACTATAACTAATATACAATTTAAATTAATGTTACTAAATGAATGCAAAATAATGTTTGAATGGAAAAGTTTGAAGAAAGCAATATATGAAAAGTGCACTAGGATTCCAAATCACCAAGCAAGTTCACTTTTAACCCTTATTCACAATTTGACAACACGACGATTTAGTTGAAGAATCAATATTTCTAACCTATTCAATAATCTCTCTCGAGTAGAATTGAACATATTCTCGCATACCATTTGACTATATTTCTATGACAAATGTAAATATATGAGAATGCATAACGTTTTGTAAACACTTAAAGATTCACGTAAAGCATAGTGGTATATTTATATCCCCTATCGGACCCTACAATGATTTATATCTTGTTGAATCTACTTCCCTCCTTTCGAATGCATGAAATAGATCACCCAAACTCACATAATCACATGCATTTAATTATGGAGACATTAAAGATTATATAAATCACTCAACATTAATCATTCGGGTTTTGGAATCAAATTGCAAAATAAAAAATTAAAACTTTACATAGCGAGGATCATCGTTCACTTAGTACAATGAAAATCTAGTCTAACATGAATAAAATAAAAGAAAAGAAAATTTATTAGGAAAAGACATCAACCGAAAACTTGAATTTAAATCTTGAAATCTTGAGTTTTGGATTGAAATCCTTTGGTTTATGCCTTCTTCCTTACTTTCCAATGCCTTCTTCTCTCTAATGTTGCGTAAACCCTCTTTCTGGACGAGATTAGGAATATATAGGGTGTAAAGATATCTTTCCATAAGAGATTAGGTCAAACAAGGAAACCAAAAATTTCGCGTCGGAAATGAACCATGTAACCACATAGTTATTGTTGACCTATGGTTGACGTCTCGTTTTGATTATTACAAACACATCATGTTTATTGCTAACAAATTGA